>JAVGWX010000006.1:79858339-80073728 GCA_036924085.1 Ariolimax columbianus
GATCGAGGACCTCCGGTCCGCTACGTCTTGGGTAGTCGAGAGGTTTTAAGATCGAGGACCTCCGGTCCGCTACGTCTTGGGTAGTCGAGAGGTTTTAAGATCGAGGACCTCCGGTCCGCTTCGTCTTGGGTAGTCGAGGAGTTTTAAGGTTGAGGACCTCCGGTCCGCTACGTCTTGGGTAGTCGAGGAGTTTTAAGGTCGAGGACCTCCAGTCCGCTTCGTCTTGGGTAGTCGAGGAGTTTTAAGGCTGGACCTCCGGTCCGCTACGTCTTGGGTAGTCGAGAGATTTTAAGATCGAGGACCTCCGGTCCGTTACCTCTTGGGTAGTCGAGAGGTTTTAAGGCTGGACCTCCGGTCCGCTTCGTCTTGGGTAGTCGAGGAGTTTTAAGATCGAGGACCTCCGGTCCGCTACGTCTTGGGTAGTCGAGAGGTTTTAAGGCTGGACCTCCGGTCCGCTACGTCTGGGGTAGTCGAGAGGTTTTAAGGCTGGACCTCCGGTCCGCTACGTCTGGGGTAGTTGAGAGGTCTTAAGGATGATGACTACATGCCGCTCGGCCACTGCTGTCACCACCTCGTGTGCTGGCTATGTTTGTTTAGTTCACCCCCAACAGAACAACAACAAATGTCGTACCGGTGATTCGAACCGGTCGACAGGCATCGAAACCGTTTGACAATACGCTCCTCTCTTGGAATGTGTTGCCGCAGGAAATAGTTGGAGCAGGGTCAGTTAATGCATTAAGAAATATATTGAACGCACTTAGTTATTTTTAGACTAAATTGGGAAAATTGAGTAGATTGAACTGATAGCAAACCGACTCTCCAGAGTCATCTAAACCAGCATAAAAAAGTTAAGGAGTGACTAAGTCATTTCATCGCGTAATAATCGTTCGGCAAAACTGCAATAACAAATGGTATTTAACAGTAACTCACCTAGTTGTGGGGAAGGGAAAGGGAAGTGCAGGATACTGAGATATCGACCACTTAAGTGCGCGCTGGTGAACACAAACTTGATTCCACTTGACTATGTGAGTCTACATTTGAAAAAAAAGTTAATGTTTGTCAATACCGTGACATGCCATACAAAATAATGATTGGTCAAGAGGCCGTGTCAACAGAAAGAGTATTAATGTATAGATACATGAGTTTGATATGAATTCTACGTGTTATCATGTGTCAAAGTTATAGCGATGGGTTTGTTCCAACAATGTTGGCTGCTGCTAGTTGAGTTGCAATTAATATTCACGTTGGTGTAGCATCCTCATTTTCAATCATTAACAGAGTCCTTTGACAATATCTGGAAGTACAGTTTTACCAAATGACGAGTACTGAGGCCTTAGCTCTTCTTTTATCGCTTTATTTTCGTTTTTTCAACGTTAGATTATGAAGAGATGTCTTGTCGTCCGGGCCCTAGTATGTGCTACGTTCATTAGGAGCTTTACTGCTTCTTTTACTTCTGCTATCCATCATTTACGTGGTCGGTCCATGGCCTTGTATCCACAGTATTTGTATAGAAAGGCTTTCTGGGGGATACTATCTGGTGTTTGTCGCGTTACATGGCCAAACCATTTGGTTCGTTGTCTCATGATGAGGTCTAGCACTGGTGTTGTATACTTACTGGTCTCTTAATGTCTTGGTTTCTGATTCTATCCATTCTTGTTACTTAAAAAATTCTGCGCAGGCATTTCATCTTCGTTGTTATGATGTGTCTTTTATCTTTGTTTGGTAATATCCAATTCTGGAACTGTTAGCACAATGTAGGTAGGGATTTTGTGTTGGATATTGTTTAAAAAAAATCAATTTTCACGTGCTTACATTGAAATATTGGGGACATTTGCCCAATGGTTTGACTTGCTTTATTACATATGTTATGGATTTCGGTGTCTCCTTTGCTGTCTGCTCAGATTATGTTACCAACAAGAGCTTATCTGGTGTTTTAATGGCCATATTATTCATTTTCAGCAACCCAAACAACATAAATGTAGCTTGCTTTAATTTAAGATACAAACGATTAAGCATTCATAGCAATTTCAGAACTACAATTGCAACAACATATCGATAAACTAAATACAACATGCCAAGATTACATCACGAAAATCAATGTAGAAAAAACTGAGGTCAAGAAAATATATAGAATAGCCGGAGACATCAATATCGCCATTGAAATGATGACCATGCGCCTGCGATTGAAGGGAGTCGCAAAGAAGGATGTGACCAGGCTAAAGTTTGACCTGGACAAACTAATGGACCCAAAAATCACCGAAGTGTTCCAAGCAAGGGTGGGAGGGAGATTTGCGCCACTGTTGGCTCTCAGAGAGGGACTGGATACAGATACAGTTACATAGTCTCTTAATGCAGCTCTCATAGATACTGCAACAGAGATCCTGGGACGCCAACAAACAAAAAAAGAAGCCATGGGTGACCAAAGTCATTCTAGATCTGTGTGATAAAAGAAGGTCACTGAAAAAACAGAATCACCCCCTCCCCCCTCGGAGGAGGTCGGCAGTTATAAAGAGGTCAAGAAAGCCATACAACAAAAGATGAGAGAGGCGATAGAAGCGCGGATATGTGAGCTTACGGGATGACCTGACCTGACCTGACAGAATAGGGTTGATATACGCTCGTATAATGCGTGTTGAAAACTCAGTAGGTTCGATCCCCATCACAGCACCGGCCGTTACCCCGGGGAAGCAAACCCTTAGAAAATGCAGGAGGAAGCAGACCCTTACATAAAATGCATGCTGAAGTCGGATGCACTGGGCCGATAGGCGCAAAATAAAAACCACAGTGTAACGCACACACGCCTTGGGGAATAGATAAAATAAGACGAACGCAAAAAAAAAAAAAAAAAAAAAAAAAAAAAAAAAAAAAAAAAAAAGCTTAGTAGAAGGGCTCATTATAGTTAAGAAGGAAAAGCGTTTGCCTCACAAGAAGCGAATAAGCTATGCGGTGATGTTCTGAATCCTAGAAGTTTAAAACGTTTACTTGTCTCAATGGAGATGATACCAGCATCTTGTCATATTGAAGATTGACGAAAAACTTGGAGATCCCGTGAAATCGATGTGCATTTAAAGATCTCGTGGCAGTTGAAAATTGATAAGAGCAGGGTTCTAGCGGCTGTCCGATCAACATTCTAAAATTTAATTAAATGTCTGCCCAATACGCAATATATCTTCACCCAGGCCTAGTAATCTACAGGTGGCTGGCTAGAGTAGCTTTGCTCACATCCCGAGCGAGCTATGAAAGTGAACAGAGGTCTTCCATGCGTCTGCTCTGTGCTTGGCTTCATCTGCCTGTCACTCACTACTACGGGGATTAGGTCGATCCCCACCTCCTTATCTAGAAACAAGTCTGTTTCCAAGGAGAACTCCATGGAAGAGAGGTGGGGATTTTGGTCAGTATATTTTACTAACATGTCTGATCAGTATACTTTACCTGACCCTGACTGACATGCCTGATCAGTATGTTTTACCTGATCCTGAATAACATGTCTGATCAGTATATTTTACCGGACACTTACATGTCTGATCAGTATATTTTACCGGAGACTAAGATGTCTGATCAGTATATTTTACCTGACCCTGACTAACATGCCTGATCAGTATATTGTACCTGAACCTGACTAACATACCTTAATGGCATGTCTTACCTGACCCTGACTAACATGTCTGATTAGTATATTTTATTTGACACCAACATGTCTGATCAGGATATTTTACCTGAACCTGACTAACATGCCTTAATGGTATATCTTACCTGACCCTGACTAACATGCCTTATCAGTATATTTTACTTGACACTAACATATCTGATCAGTATATTTTATCTGACACCAAAATGCCCGATCAGGATATTTTACCTGAACCTGACTATCATGCCTTAATGGTATGTCTTACCTGACCCTGACTAACATGCCTGATCAGTATATTTTACCTGATACTAACATGCTTGATCAGTATATTTTACCTGACACTAACATGTCTGATCAGTATATTGGTCATACCTGGCCAAATGTTAGTTTCCTCTCAGAAATGCTACATGTTTAAAGACCCGGATTCCCAGCATTCCAAGTCAAGCTGAGTTGTGTCTCGGGCTGACCAGTAACGCGATCACGTAAAACTAAGCACCACAGAAATCAAATATCAAAAATTATTTGGTTCTGACTTTCTACAAGTAAACAAACTGTAGTGATAGCCCGTGACCTCTCATTGATTGGCAAACGTCCTATGAAAATGCTGATTAACACACACAATCCCAAAACACCAGTAGCTAGTGAAACTAACACAGATGGATGTAGATAAACGTAATGCCCTGTATTCGTATTGCTATCAGAATTATGTTTTTCTGTCGGTCCAGTCCTGTTTTTGGTAGCTTCAACTGTCTTCTAAGTGCACCTGTTCTTTCACTACACTGCCACGAAATATTATTCGCGTTGTAGGGGTCGCCTCTCCCATCGAGTTGTGTTCACATGCACTCAATGAAGAGTATGTGTGATAATTAACTGAAGTGAACTTAATATTTTTGGAGCACGCTATTCTATTGTGACCGACACGTATTTAAGTTGAATTTAGTCTCAGTGGCAATTGTTGAATACATATTTGATACAAAAGAAGCTTCTGGTGTATTTCCTCACTTTGGATAGAAATAAATAAAAAATATACTTGCGGAGTGAGACTATTATTATGATGCAAGCCATCAATATTAATGTTGTAAGTTAAAAGATGAATATTGATTTGCAAAGCCAAAAACAGAACCACAGTAAACGTCAGGCGAGGTCAGGTCAGGTCATCCCGTAACCGGTGAAGTCATAAGGGCACACATGAAGACATACTCACAACCCCACGCCACCCTTCTCTGTCAGCGGCCGCTGCCTGTGCCTCTTCTGGTCGGAGATTGGTCCATTCTTTTATGTTGTCCTTCCACCTCTTTTTAGGACGCCCTCTTCGTCGTCTGCCTTGTACCTTTCCGTGGAGGATCGTTTTTGCAAGACCATTTTATCTCGCTGGAAGACAAAATTAATGACCAACAACGCCGAGGGCTTCAACAGCAGGATAAAAGCTAACGGTCAGGAACTCGACGTGGTTGACCGTTTTAAATATCTGGTGTCGATTGTCAGTGATGAAGGATCAAAATGTGAGGTGTTGACCAGAATAGCACAGACATAGCGGCGCTTGTACGGCTTAACAAAATCTAGCAAGATAAACGGTTAGTACTATGCACGAAAATAAGATTAATGCGTACACTGGTCGGGTCAATATTTCTCTATGCTTGTGAGACATGGACAGTTACAGCTGACTTTCAGCGAAGGATATATGCCTTGGAGATGAAATGTTTCTGAAGACTTTTAAACGTCACGTACAAAGATCGAGTTACAAATGAGGAATTAGGAGATAAAATTACAAAAGCAATAGGGCCTTTTGAAGACCTCTTTGCAACTGTCAAAAGAAGGATAACTCGCTTGGTACGGTCACAGTAAACGAAAGGAGAATTTTGTTTTTTTAAAAAGTTGCTCATCGCAAGCGATGATGACAACATTATTGGATGGTTTTTGTGACTTGATGATGTACCTTGCCCAGCATGTGGATTATAGCGAGGGAGTAAACGTGCTGGCCATCAACTTTACTCCCTCGTCGCGAGCTACCTTGGACCAGTGGCAAGACTATCAGTCGAGATGACTGGGGGTAACTAAGGGTACAGGCACTTGAATGATCACAGCAAGAGAAAAACACCTTGTCCGTAAAACTGGACATGGCGTGATGAGAATCCAGTTTGTTGGATACTGTCATTAATAAAAAATATAGAATTTGAAGCATGAAACAAAATATCCACTTTGCTGTCATTATCACACGTCGTGACTCTTGAATATCAATTTCCCTCCAAAATATCTGTCATGTGAGCATTTCAATACGTTAGATTTGCAGGCTCGCTTTCCTATACATTACTTAGACCAGACTTAACCACCAGTTGCAAATATCCGACCTGCAATCTCAAAATTAGATATGATATCTCTTCGGCGCGTGGTGATCTTCAAATCTTTCACCTTTGTATGTAGAACTGAAGGATTTTAAGAAATAATATAGATTTGTTCGGTTAATGATATACATAGAATGAAAGACCCAGGAGTTATAAACATAAAGAGACTACACATTAAACAAGTCAAGAAAGAGGTTTGTAACAAGGTTGACTGTGCATACCAAATAATACCAGAATAAGTGCGAGACATAGAAACTGAATTTCAAATATATTCCATGTTTTAACAATACAGTTATCAATAGCCTGAAAAAGAACTGGAGTTTCAAAACACAAAACAATGCAACAAGAAAACAGTGTGTTGGAATGAAGAAATGAAAATGGGTGTGAAAATTAAAAAAAATATCTAAATAAAATATGGGTACAAGAAAAAACAGAAGAAGATTATGCGCTTTGCAAAACAGCAAGAAGAGATACCAGCAGAATTAGAAAAAAAGGCAAAAGAGAGTTCGGGGCAGAAATATGGCAAAACGCTAACAAACCTATACAAAATATCTTCAAGAGAACTCTATAAGACTGATGGAAATTGAGACTGAGGATGAATGTTCTATCATTTCAACCACCATAAACGACAAAAAAACAACAAAAACAAAAAAAAACCCCAAAAAACAACAACAACCCTATACTAAACGAATATAAGAGAAAAAAAACAAAACAACAAAGATGAGAGGAATATTTCAAGGAATTTCTCAATCCGGCAGAAATAGGCGATAATGAAATATTTCCACTAAGTTACAAGGAGACAGAAGAACTACCAATCATAGCAGCAGAAGTCGAACGCTATTAAAAAGAGTCCACAAAACATGGCACCAGGAATAGATGGTATTACAACAAGTCTGCGGAGAACGGGAGTAAAATGGCTGTCAAGAATAATGAATGTAGCATGGGCAACAATGGAAGTTCCGGAGGACAGGCACAAATTAATAGTTCCACCTTAGAAAACAAAAGGAAACAAAAGGGACTGTAACATACAGCGAAATATTACTCTTGAGCTATATAAATAAAATGTACGCGAAGATCCTGGAAAACTGAAGAAGACCAATAGTCGAAAGACAATTAAGTGACACACAGTTTGGCTTCAGAAAAGGAAGAGGTTGCGCAAACGTCCCATTTACTCTAAGCCAGATTTGTGAACAAACTATTGAATACAATCAGGAACAGACCATTGTCTTTGTATACTGGGAAAAAGCTTTTGACTGAGTGGATAGAAACAACCTATGGGAGATCCTGGAAAACTTTTGACTGAGTGGATAGAAACAACCTATGGGAGATCCTGGAAAACTTTTGACTGAGTGGATAGAAACAACCTATGGGAGATCCTGGAAAACTTTTGACTGAGTGGATAGAAACAACCTATGGGAGATCCTGGAAAACTTTTGACTGAGTGGATAGAAACAACCTATGGGAGATCCTGGAAAACTTTTGACTGAGTGGATAGAAACAACCTATGGGAGATCCTGGAAAACTTTTGACTGAGTGGATAGAAACAACCTATGGGAGATCCTGGAAAACTTTTGACTGAGTGGATAGAAACAACCTATGGGAGATCCTGGAAAACTTTTGACTGAGTGGATAGAAACAACCTATGGGAGATCCTGGAAAACTATGAGTGCAAGGACAATGATTATTATTAGAAAAATATAATAGCGATGTATAAACAAAAGCCAAAGTACCGTGATAACACCAAGTAGACTCACTAAGTGGTTTGCAGTTAAGACCAGTCTATGACAAGGATGTGTACTATCTCCACCTTTGTTTACATTGTATACACGGATCAAATAACAACTGAAGCAAAACCAGAAACCATCACAATGAACTAGCTCCATTTTGCAGATGATCAGAGTCTCAAAATCTCAAAGAACATCTTAATCCCCTTGACAATACCTGCGATATATATATATATATATATATATATATATATATATATATATATATATATATATATATATATATATATATATATATATATAATATAAGAATTAGTTCAGCAAAGACGGAGACAATGACAATCAGCAGAATAGAGAAAATACAAAATACACAGGTAAAAAGCACATAACTTAAACAAGTCAGAAAATTCAAATGCTTGGACAGCGTGTTTATATAAGATGGAATGCTGGATAAAGAGGTAGAATCAAGAACACAGACAGCTAATGCGGTTTACTATTAGCTCTCCCCATTACTAAGACATAAACACATTCCAATGAAGACAACGAGCCAGCTGATAAATAGTATTTCTATACCAACTTTCTCTTACCAGTGTCAGACATGGATATTGTTTGAGAAAGCCTTCCGGGATCACAAGGATGGACAGAGTACGAAACGAAGTAATCAGATAGAAAGTGGATGAAACACCGTGCATGGAATACATATAAAGGCAAAGAATAAAATAGTTCAGACACCTGTCTAGAATGCAGCCAAAGTTACCAGCTGCTCAGATCTACAATACCAGACATCAGGCTTGAAGAACAAGTGGTAGACCACGAAAAAGATGGATAGATGGTGTCAGTAAAACACTGAAGAAACAAGGAATGAAAACAACATAGGCAACAAAGCTGACACGGCAGAAAACTATAACACTCCACATTATCTAGCCACACCAGTGGATAGAAGATGATGATGATGATGAACGATATACATAAAATCTTGTCAATGAAATTCCAGACAAGAATTATCTATTATAACTTTCTTATCGAGAAGAATGTGATCTCATCAGCACGACCTCAGTACCCAATTCGGTACAGGGTTGCCGGCAGCTAACCTAGACTTCAGTGTATCACGACCATCTGACCATGTGGACGTTACACAACCTACTCGTCGGCACACTTACTAAAATCGGCTATATTGATAACCCACTAGGTTATAGGATATTCTGCCGAAGACGGTTGAGTCGGACTGAAAGGTGCAAATATCGCAGACAAGCTGTATACTAGCGACACAACGCATTCCGTTCTCCGGACTACATCCTGCTACTTGCAAAGCCCTGCTACGGGCTTGGTAGTGGGAGATTGAGAACGCACGCAGAAGAAGAAGAAGAACAAGAATAGGACCCCTATCACCTTACTAGCATGTCGCAAAAGAAGAGGGCTGTGCTTAGTTCTAGGAACATCATCATATAAAAGATATTGCCATACTAATCACCCACTCCAATAGCTCAGATGCAATCTTCCTGTATGGGAACTAGCTGCATGTACAACCTGGTATTCCAATTGATATGTAAGGGTGAATGATTGTAAATGCTTGGAAACAGACTTACTTTAAAGTGAATATCCTTTAAAGTGAATGTCCTTTAAAGTGAATGTCCTTTAAAGGGAATGTCCTTTAAAGTGAATGTCCTCTCCTCCTTCTTATTCTTCTTTTTCTTAAGCTATTTCTTGTTAGCCGTTCGACTTGAAAATGTCATTTGTGACATTGTAGTTTACAGCAAAGCTGCGATATCTTCGCCTTTCGGCAAGATACATCCGATTTCAGCAAGGTATTTTTGGGACTTGGTCTGCCTTCCCTCCTCGATTCCTAATCTATTAGCCAGGCTGCATGGTTGCAGTATATTTTCAGGGACATCACCTGGAGGTGGAATAGGGTCTTGGTCCAATATGGGCCACTGATCTTGATGAAGGCACACAGTTTGAGTCGCCGGCTGCTGTCAGCTCATTCAATGCTGTATCTTTGGTCTTGGAAAATGCTTGAGAACAGGTTTTACTTTTAAAATGGAGGGTCGCAGTGGTAGCTTATGCTTCACTTCATACGGCAGACTGGCTAAGGAGAAGGGATAGAAGAGGGAAGGATGACCTGGTACTCACAAATGCCTGCTGAAGTTGGATGTGTTGGACCGAAAGGTGCAAATATCGCAGTCAAGAGTTAAACAGAATGCATTCTGTTCTCCGGACTATATCTTATTACTTGCAAAGTCTTTGAATGGGCTTCGTAGCGGGAGTTTGAGAACAAACAACGAAGAAGGAGATATTGGAGAACATTAGTGAATGTAAATGATATCCCATGTGAACATACAGTTGCATCCATATGTATCATAGGCAACAAGAATCCACGAGAAGATAGTTACTCTATAATATCAAGATGGCGACCTGTATTACGCACGGTCGTACAGTTTGGCGGATGTGACGTCGGGTGGGGGCCAGAGTGAAAACTCAAAGGTAAGGTTCTGTGTAACTAAAGAAGATTTTCAACTTTAAGTTAAGAGTAACTATGGTAATCATAGGAGATTCTTCATACTTATTATCACGAATCACATCTATTTAGCATTTAGTGATCGCTTCCATTCCTCTAGGTACATTCACCAAAGACAGGACTTTGTTTAACTTTTTGGTTTACTACAATCATTTTTGATTAAGAATTACTTTTTGAGTTTACCAACCGCAAGTGGGGAACTGAGACATTAGTCCAGTCAGGCACAAAATGCTGACCAGGACGTCGCGTCAGGGTCAGCACACTGACCAAGACCACAATCTCTCTTCCATTTAGCGTTCCCTGGAAACAGACTGTTATCAAGGCAGTCTCGATGACGAGATGTAGATCGATGTGATCACCGTAGTATTGAGCGCCACGCAGATGAAGCCAAGCATAGCATAACCGCCTGGAGGACCCCGGTCCACCTTCATCAGCATGTTCGGAAAGTGAGAAAGCTACTACAACCTGCCCCTTAACGTCCTTTTCAGGACGCACAAAAGAGTAAACTTACTCATTGTGGGCATTTAACAACAAGAACAACAACAGCCAACCAACCACAAGTACGTTAGTCATCTAGTCTTGTTAGTTTATTGATTACGTCAAGTCAATGAAACTCACTTCGATCCATGTGTTAAAAGCGTTGATCATCATTACATTTTATTTAGCTTAACTGAACGTTTAAGAAACCATGACTACAGGGACTTGCATTGCGGCTTCATAGCAATTGTTTACAAGATGGCAATGTCAACCCCATATAAAAACATCCTTCGGTGTCTCTTACTACATTTAAGCTGTTTATTTGCTGTTTTAATTTGTCCCGGTTCTTGATAATCGGTGGATACGGCAGTCCTTGATTGATTCTGTTCTTATACAAATCTGCATTATGTGTTTTTCAATCACCAATGACTTCATATTTTGTTGCTGACTTTGTTATTATTTATGGTGTTCGTCGATCTTTTTCCCTTTTTCTTACAGGATCAGTTCAGTTCAATAAGATAAGGTGTACATAATTGATGTGATATTTCCACATAATCGGCAACAATGATTGGCAGACATCAATCTCAAATGGTGTGTGTAAGTGTGTGTGCGCGTGCGTGTGTGTCTGTGTGCGTGTGTGTATATGTATGTACAACGGACAATAATTTTTCAGAGAACAAAATAGTGCGTTAGTAATACCCCGTGTAGGGATTGTGACAATCGAGGAGTATTCGCGCATGCGCAATATAGTGTACAGCATAACCGTTACACTGTCCACGTGAGGGCTAGAAGAACAACGAGGCTTTATTCGTTTTTGTGGCCAGATGATGTGAAAGCATCTTAAATCTACAGATGAAAAAACGTTTAGTATGAAGACAGTTGTTTGAGTTAGAGAACAATGTATGAATGTGTGGACAGATTTCAAATCGGAAGACAAAACATCATTGATGAACCGCATCGTGGGAGACCAGCAACTAACAAAAGAAAACAACAGATCGACCAGCTAGACCATGACAACAGGCAAATCATTATTCATGAAATAGACGTCATCAAGAGTCACGGCGCACAAAATTGTCTATGATGAGCTAGGTTGTAGGAAAATGTGTATAAGATTGGTCCAAAGGCATCTGACAACATAGTACTGTGGGGCGATGCAAAATTGATCACACCAAAATATTTTTTTCTAGAGGGCATCCACAAGCTAGTGGACTGGTGGACAACGTGTGTTGCCAGGCACAGGGACAATGACAAAAATAAGTCACGCAAAATTTCTGGTTCGCACGCTAGTAAAAATATTAATAACATTGCATGTTACTTAATGATAATTCCTCATATAAAATGTATGAGCTCATTAATACTCTACGACCTTCCCTTACGAGTTATGCGCCTCTGGAGGCTGCCTAGTTAGCTTAGTGGTAGCACCGACCGTACCGTCAGGAGTAATTTAACATGTATATATATATATATATATATATATATATATATATATATATATATATATATATATATATATATGGCAAGATCGTGTCACTGACATCGAGGTTCTCTCTCGAGGGCTAACATGCCCAGCACCCATGCACTGTTATAAAAAGCACGACTAGGATGGGCGGGCAGTTGGTCCGTATGTTAGCCGAGCGGCTCCCATAGTAGCTTCTCTACGGCGAGCTGAGAGAGGGATGGCGCAGGAGAAGGCGCTCAAAGAAACGTTTTAAAGACGGTCTGAGGGACTCACTGAAAAGTTGCCAGATAGACATAGACACCTGGGAATGTCTTGCGCAAAACAGATCTGACTGGAGAAGCGCAGTCAAAGCGGGTGTAGCTATCAGCGAAGACGACCGTGTTGTGAGTTCCAGAGACTCGGAAATCCCGAACAGCGGGAACACCATCACCTTCTTCAGATCTTGTGTGCAGGTTGTGTAGCAGATGTTTTCGTGCCCACATTGCCCTGTTCAGCCACATGCGCACCCACACCCAACAGGGAAATCTGTGACAAGGATGATGTCGGCGGTCCTCATCGAAAACGATGGACAGCTGTTATTATTATTATTATTATTATTACATATATAAAGAAATAATTCATTACTATGACAAAATTGGTAATAGATTAATTATATCCAATGAGAAATTATATCCGAGATGAACCAGAAAAAAAACAGAAACAATATATTCATTAGCAAAAAGTGGTAGGTAACGAAAAACGCTTATCCCGCACTGATTTCGCGGAGTAATATCATAGATAAAAACAGTAACACATAATTATTACCACAAATAGCGATGCGAATGCGTCTCTCTTCCGCGTCTTTATATCAGAAGGGCCCTATTGACTAACTCGCTAATGCTTGATTGCCCAATGCTACACCCATAGCTCATATGAATCATGTGTGAAAAAGTAATGGTATAAAGCGCAGTCTGTTTGTACCCTTTTGTTGGAGATCTGTGCATCCCACACGGACAGAGAAATGCCAGTGATCCCTATGGACACAAACTAATAGCGCTATGAGACCATGCTAGCTTTGCTCAGTGAATACTGTTACGGTACAGATTACAAGCATAGGGAATAAATGCATAACAATGCTCACAGAGCACGCATGCATCACGATGAGATAAAGCACAGCATTGGAAAGGATAACAATATTACATGACCGTTAATAATTATCTCTCTATCTCTCTGTGTGTATCTATCTCTCTGTGTGTATCTATCTCTCTGTGTGTATCTATCTCTCTATCTCTGTATGTGTATCTCTCTATCTATCTATCTATCTATCTATCTATCTATCTATCTATCTATCTATCTATCTATCTATCTATCTATCTATCTATCTATCTATCTATCTATCTATCTATCTATCTATCTATCTGTTTATCTGTCTATCTATTTATCTGTCTGTCTGTCTATCTGTCTGTCTATCTATCCGTCTGTCTATCTATCTGTCTATCTATCTGTCTGTCTATCTATCTATCTATCTATCTATCTATCTATCTATCTATCTATCTATCTATCTATCTATCTATCTATCTATCTATCTATCTATCTATCTATCTATCTATCTATCTATCTATCTATCTATCTACATGTCTGCTTGTCTGCATGCCTGCCTGGATGCCTACCTGCATTCATGTATGTCTGCTTGTCCGCCAGTCTGTCTGGTGGTATGTCTGTCTCATCATCATTGGCGTCTCAGTCTCTGTAGATCATGAGCGTGTCATTCATGTGTTTTGTCCAGCCCTGTCTCTTGTATTTCGACGCGGTCTATTTTGACTGTAAGGGCCGATCCGTGAGCGACAGTTTCGGCCACAGATCATACAACTATGCCGGGGAGGCTGGCTAGCTGGGTGTTCCTTGATCTTTTCAGTCTTTTTAATTTTGTCTGCAGCCAAAAGGCCTCTACTACCGCTAGCAGCCTTTTTTCTGCAGCCAAAAGGCCTCTACTACCGCTAGCAGCCACTATGCCCCCTCCTACTGTCTTCACACAGCTTGATCCGTAGCATATTTTTTCCAGCCCTGGGATGGAATACCGCATGACTTCCTGCCACTCTTGCAAACGTCCTTGAATCGCAGTGTTGGACGTCTGATTCTTCCAGCTCCAATGGGCAGCTGACCATAGAAGATATCCTTCGGCAGCCTCTCATATTCCATGCGGTAAACATGTCCCAACCATCGAAGACGTCGCTGGCTCAATAGAGAGCATATGTCTGTAAATATATATATATATATATATATATATATATATATATATATATATATATATATATATATATATAAATCTCCGTCCGAGGAAGGGGAACTAACGATACAATGACAGGATTAGATCTAGGTTTCAAGAACAATTGTTCTGATAAAATTCAACCACTCTTCATGTCCATGGATGCTGGGGCGACGGGGACTTTTTGCCTACCTACCTACTTACATACCTATCTACCTACCTACCAACCTACCCATCTACCTACCTTATCTACCCACCTGTGAACCTACCTACCTACCGGTCTACCTTATGTAAAAGAACTCATTTACCATGTACGAGCCCTCATGATATAACCTCTTATGATCCAATGAAATATGTTGACGGGAACCTTGAGAACTCTATATAATACGTTCTGTTATCAAAGACCGTATTTGGACGGTGACACCTGATATAGGAATCATACACAGTACGCCATGTATGGGGACAAAGATACAGCAAAGTGAATGAGCTGACAGCAGCCAGCGACTCATTTCTGGCCGCTTGAATTAGGGTCAGAGAACAGAGATAACCAAGACCCTATTCTGTCTAAAGAAATGAGATACGTCTGGTAAGTAAAGGCGAATGGAATGATGCTGACCACTTCAGCTTCTATTGTGCCGTTGGTCAAGAAAATATTGGATTATACCATATCCCCGATTTAACTCATGGCGAGTGAACGAGATCTTTACTTTGAAAAAAATTCAGAACATAAAATTCAAGCTAAAATCAGTAAACTCGCAGAATAAATAAAGGAAATAATAACGCCATGGACCGCTCGGATACAGTTGTAATCAGAAACAGTAATAAATAATAATATTTGTCTTGTACTACTAAAATATTTTAAATACAAACAAGGAAGTCATTGAAAGCTTGTACGAAACATTTCTTAAAACAATGAAGAACTCGATAACACATGAATGAAGAAGTGCAGGAAGCATGAATGAAGAAGTCGAGGAAACAGGAATGAACAAGTCGAGGAAACAAGAATAAAGAAGTCCAGAAAAAGGAATGAACAAATCGAGGAAACAGGAATTAACAAGTTCAGGAAACAGGAATGAACACGTCGAGGAACAAGAATGAACAAGTCCAGGAAACAGGAATGAACACGTCGAGGAACAAGAATGAACAAGTCCAGGAAACAAGAATGAACAAGTCCAGGAAACAGGAATGAACAAGTCCAGGAAACAGGAAAGAACAAGAAAAGGAATGAACAAGTCGAGGAACAAGAATGAACAAGTCGAGAAACAATAATGAACAAGTCCAAGAAAAAGAATGAACAAGTCGAGGAACAAGAATGAACAAATCCAGGAAACAGGAATTAAGAAGTCGAGGAAACAGGAATGAACAAGTCCAGGAAACAGGAATGAACAAGTCGAGGAAACAGGAATGAAGAAGTCGGGGAAACAGGAATGAACAAGTCCAGGAAACAGGAATGAACAAGTCCAGGAAACAGGAATGAACAAGTCCAGGAAACAGGAATGAACAAGTCCAGGAAAAGGAATGAACAAGTCGAGGAAACAGGAATGAACAAGTCCAGGAAAAGGAATGAACAAGTCCAGGAAAAGGAATGAACAAGTCGAGGAAACAGAAATGAACAAGTCCAGGAAACAGTAATAAACAAGTCCAGGAAACATGAACAAGTTGTGGAAAATATAAAGGAACAAGTCGTGGAAACATGAATGAACCAGCCAAAAAAAAACAGTTTAACTCAGTTTTAGTCTACAGGAGTTCCACTGAACGCGATTGTCATATGCTGAATGTTAGGGTCTATAAGGGATCTGCTGAACCCTAGTGTCTATAGGGGATTTACTAACCACATGTGTATAGGGATCTAACGAGTCCTAGCAAACAGGGTTCGCGGCCCCCCCCCCCCCCCCCCCCCAGTTGGTGTGAGATTTTGCCGATTGCAAAACTGCACTTAGGTCGACTCAACCGCATAAATTGGGTACAAGAATATAAATATATATATATATGTGAAAGTAAATGGGTCGGCGTGATATTTATCACACCATCCCAAGTGTGCGGTAGTTCAAGAAGCATGTGGGCCTATATCATATAACATGCCCCATGGCGTGTTAACGGGATCTTTTATATCTACAGCTTACTAATACCTCTAAGAATTATATTTACATTTTACTTATAAAAATACATATTTACAAATTAATTATAAGATTATTATTTATACAACCTATTAAAAGTGATAAGGCTTTAATTTACAACTTACTACTAAAAATAAGATTTATATTTACAACTTATTAATACCGATACGGCTTTTATTTACAACTTACTACTAATAATACGATTTATATTTACATCTCACTAATACAGATACGGCTTATATTTACAACTTAGTAATAGCGATACTATTTATTTTTACCTTATAAGATTATTATAGATATAACTAATTACAGATTTTAGGCTTTTATTTACAACTTACTAATAATGATACGACTATATTTCCAGCTTCCTAAAAATGGTAAAACAATTTTGCATCTTAATGATACGATTTATATTTACGAGCTACAAATACGGATAAGACTATTATATTTATAACTTACTGATCAGCCGGAAGTACAATGAGCTGGAGATATATAATTGTGTAGCAAGGGTTTTGGGAGATCTAATAATTATATCAATTAGTTTCACCAGGCAACAGACATGATACTATAGGCTGGTCATACATCTGGAATGTATTCACAACATCACGCCTAAGTAACAGCTTGTCAACTGGCAAATACCAGAATGTACATCGCACAGAACTAACATGGTATAGTCCCTTGTCTCTGTCTTCTATAGTGTAGTGTAGAAGTCGACTTGTCCCTCTCTTCTACCATGGGGTGTAGAAGTCGACATGTCCCTCTCTTCTACCATGGGGTGTAGAAGTCTACTTGTACCTCTCTTCTACCATGGGGTGTAGAAGTCTACTTGTACCTCTCTTCTACCATGGGGTGTAGAAGTCTACTTGTATCTCTCTTCTACCATGGGGTGTAGAAGTCGACATGTCCCTCTCTTCTACCATGGGGTGTAGAAGTCTACTTGTATCTCTCTTCTACCATGGGGTGTAGAAGTCTACTTGTATCTCTCTTCTACCATGTGGTGTAGAAGTCTACTTGTATCTCTCTTCTACCATGGGGTGTAGAAGTCTACTTGTCCCATTCTTCTACCATGGGGTGTAGAAGTCTACTTGTCCCTCTCTTCTACCATGGGGTGTAGAAGTCTACTTGTACCTCTCTTCTATCAAGGGGTGTAGAAGTCGACATGTCCCTCTCTTCTACCATGGGGTGTAGAAGTCTACTTGTCCCATTCTTCTACCATGTGGTGTAGAAGTCTACTTGTCCCATTCTTGTACCATGTGGTGTAGAAGTCTACTTGTACCTCTCTCTACCATGTGGTGTAGAAGTCTACTTGTCCCTCTCTTCTACCATGTGGTGTAGAAGTCTACTTGTCCCTCTCTCTACCATGTGGTGTAGAAGTCTACTTGTCCCTCTCTCTACCATGGGGTGTAGAAGTCTACTTGTCCCTCTCTCTACCATGTGGTGTAGAAGTCTACTTGTCCCTCTCTCTACCATGAGGTGTAGAAGTCTACTTGTCCCTCTCTTCTACCACGTGGTGTAGCAGTCTACTTGTCCCTCTCTCTACCATGTGGTGTAGAAGTCTACTTGTCCCTCTCTCTACCATGTGGTGTAGAAGTCTACTTGTCCCTCTCTCTACCATGTGGTGTAGAAGTCTACTTGTCCCTCTCTCTACCATGTGGTGTAGAAGTCTACTTGTCCCTCTCTCTACCATGTGGTGTAGAAGTCTACTTGTCCCTCTCTCTACCATGGGGTGTAGAAGTCGACATGTCCCTCTCTTCTACCATGGGGTGTAGAAGTCTACTTGTACCTCTCTTCTACCATGTGGTGTAGAAGTCTACTTGTCCCTCTCTCTACCATGTGGTGTAGAAGTCTACTTGTCCCTCTCTCTACCATGTGGTGTAGAAGTCTACTTGTCCCTCTCTCTGCCATGTGGTGTAGAAGTCTACTTGTCCCTCTCTCTACCATGGGGTGTAGAAGTCGACATGTCCCTCTCTTCTACCATGGGGTGTAGAAGTCGACATGTCCCTCTCTCTACCATGGGGTGTAGAAGTCTACTTGTACCTCTCTTCTACCACGTGGTGTAGAAGTCTACTTGTCCCTCTCTCTACCATAAGGTGTAGAAGTCGACATGTCCCTCTCTTCTACCATGGGGTGTAGAAGTCGACATGTCCCTCTCTCTACCATGTGGTGTAGAAGTCTACTTGTCCCTCTCTTCTACCACGTGGTGTAGCAGTCTACTTGTCTCTCTCTCTACCATGTGGTGTAGAAGTCTACTTGTCCCTCTCTCTACCATGTGGTGTAGAAGTCTACTTGTCCCTCTCTCTACCATGGGGTGTAGAAGTCGACATGTCCCTCTCTTCTACCATGGGGTGTAGAAGTCTACTTGTACCTCTCTTCTACCATGGGGTGTAGAAGTCCACACGTAAAAGGGCATGTTTGAGTTAATTACAATGTTCCACGTGGTCCCAAACCTTCAGTCTTGACTTGAGTTAATCATCATATTTCATACGGTTGACTTGTCATGAATGAAACTTGATAGTTCTTGCTCTCCCCATATCTCTCCCTTTCTCAGACGCTATCTTATTCATGTCTCCATATCAAATAATGAGAACGACATCATCAATATTCAACAGCATATTTAGTTTCACAGCTGATCGAACGCTAATTTCCCAAGTCACCACTTCATATCGTCTCAGAATTTCCAAGTGCATATTTATGTTTTTCCTTTGATATTTATGTTCCTCATTGTTAGAATGTTCATTAGACCATCTGGTCTAAGTACGTGCCAAATAAATGTTGTCTGCCTCCTTCACATCCATCTGCACTTATGTCTCTCTCGTTACACAAGAAAGATACCCCGATCACTGCCTCTGTCTCCCTCCATTTCATTCCCAATCATAACATATGAGACTGAAATTTGTAGTGGTAGTTTCTGTCGAAAAAATTAATTTACACCATGGGTCTCTAAACATTTTAGTACAAGGGCCACATCCTGTATTTTACACACGTTCACTGGCGTATAATTAACAAAGAAAAAAAAAGAAGAAAACAAAGGCATATTTGTAAACGAATGAATAAATTCTTGTCTTGTTCCTCCCCCCCCCCTTTTTTTTGTGTGGAAATCAGCGAGGTATATCTTAGTTTCGATTCTTGCTAAGGCGGAGAACGTTGTGTTGTATTTTTTTTACAAGCTTTTATTTAACCCTGACTTGACCGTTATTCGTTTTTGTGAACCTAATTTCTCACATTTTAACTAACTCCCAATAACAGGGAGAGTCGACGGTTTGAACACAGTCGTTACTAGTGCGGTCTCTTAATCTATCAACATTTACATATGTAGTCCCAAAATAGTGTCTTAGCACAAATAAAAGCGTTTTCCGAAAAAGTTTTTTTTTTCTATATCTACTTGTTTGCTTTGTTCTTATTCGCTTTACGTTCATGTGACGTGAGCACGAATAATTTATGGGTTTGCTCACAGTAGTAGGGGCGCTTCTTGTTCTTCTTTTGTCGCCTCACTTTCTCCAGGTTGTAGCCCAGTGTCGTAGTATGTATTTGTCTTTCGTCTCTCTCGTGGCCCGAGTAACATTTTCCCCCAATTTTGCGGCAGATCTTTTTTTATGCTGTCTATCCACCTTTTTCTGGATATTCTCACGTAGAATGTTGCATGAACAATGTGGTCTGGCTGCATTCTCACAATGTGGTCAAAACAATTAATTTTCTGTTGTTCGATGTTCTGTATAAAGGGAATTGTTCCAACCTTCTTCCGTATACTCATATTTGTGATTTTCTCTCTTGTGGTGTTGTTAGTGACCTTTCATAGGCACATCATTATGCTGGTGGCCAACTTTCACTCCTGAGCCTTATTCAGTGCCCATGTCTGGCACTGGTAGCACAGAGTTAGGATGAAGATACTATTTACCATCTGCTTTTTTGCTTGGATGGAAATCTTGAGGTGAATCCGAAAAAACGCGTGTTTTGGTTATTAGCCGTGTCGTCAACCACTTCCTTACTTGGAAATCTACCGTCCACCACATCCACTAATTCCACACCTCTCCACCAATCGGCATGATATGATTCAGAACAAAAGATGAATGTAACAAATACGTAGAAAAGATGATGTATTTACTTAGAAAGGATGACGTATTTACTTAGAAAAGATGACGTATTTACTTAATATAAAGGATGATGTATTTTCTGATTAGATAAGATCTATTTACTTATTAGAAAGGATGATGTATTTACTGATTAGAAAGGATGATATATTTACTTAGAAAGGATGATGTATTTACTGATTAGAAAGGAGGACGTATTTACTTAGAAAGAATGATGTATTTACTGATTAGAAAGGAGGACGTATTTACTTAGAAAGGATGATGTATTTACTGATTATAAAGGATCATGTATTTACTGATTAGAAAGGATGACGTATTTACTGATTAGAAAGGATGATGTATTTACTTAATAGAATGGATAACATATTTACACTTTGGAATGATATGCAACGAGCAAAAATATGACATTTTATTAAATGCTTTAGCGAAAGTATTTTTGATTTAATAGCAGATAAGATCAGCAGGCTACACATTTTTTAATTAATTTTTTAAACTGAAATTTCACAAATGTTAGAGCCAGCGTGCCTCCCTATTCGACTCCACAGTGTTATCTGTAATGTGTCATGCCGCATTCGCGTGGTGACTTACAAAAGAAACGGAGTCCAAACTCAGAGTTACCCAAGACTCCATCGACAGACGTATGATCTGCCTAATTCTTCCAGAACCAACGTTTGAAAGTTCTTCCCCGATGTACGACAAATGTCATTGGTGAAGGATGCAGTTAACCCCGCAGACAAGGTAAAGAATCTCTAGACTGGTCACCTGCTTCGGAGAACTGATGACCGTTGGAGCACAGCGACAGTAGTCTGGTACCTACGAGACAGAAAACGACCACGAGGAAGCCCACCTGCGCGCTGGTTTGACTCCCTCGAACTCAGAAACAACATCCACGATCCTACATACTGGAAACTTATCACCAACTGGTGCACCGTGGTCCAAGCACATAAACACACACGCTAATTTGTACCTGGCCCTGGTTAACTCTTCATTTTCAGTTTCTTTCTTTATAACAAAATTTTTTGTGTGAAAAGAAACTGTGTAGCATTGGTTCATTTAAAAAAAGGTAATGCGAGATAGATGTTGCTCGCGGGCCGTAATTTGAGGACCCCTGATTTAAATATGAGGCTGCAAATCCCACGCAGACATCTCTTAATCGCGTTTTACGACAGGCTATAAATATAACATTGATGCTTTTATGTTCTCCACGGGCGTCACCGGGTGGGCATAGTTTTGTAGAACTCTTTTATAGCTTCTTCCCAAAGCTATGTTTATATTTTGATATCTGAGCAATATAGGCAAATGAATATACACTTAAATGGAGAAACAATCGAAGAAGTAGAGAGGTTTACATATTTAGGGCATGCTATCACAGAAGGTGACCGAAATGAGACGGAAATTACGACGAGGATTGCAATAGAAAAAAAGACCATCAGGGGAAAACAAACCTAAAGAACATCAACCTTGAACTAAGGAAAAATAATAGTCACTACTCATGTCTGGCCAACTGCACTGAATGGGACTGAAGCATGGACTTATAGAAAGACGAACCGAGATTTGAATCGTTTGAAATGTGATACTACCGTTGAATGAGGGAAGGAAGACTAACGACTGGTCAGGCAAAATATCAGACATGATAGTCAGGTTCAGGCAAAATATACTGGACAATACCCTCATTTTGGCTTCCTCGTAGTCCTTCTCGCAAACGGACTATTTTCGTGGCAGCCTAGGTTAACAAGATGCGGGATCGACGTAATCCCCGTAGTAGTGAGTTACACGCAGATGAAGCCAATCATAGCACAACTGTCTGGAGGACCAAAGTCCACCTTCATAAGCACGCTGGGGATGTGAAGAAAGCTACTGCAACCTGCCACTTAACGCCCTTCCCAGGACGCACACAAGAGCAAACATACTCATTGTGGGCATTTGTAAACAACAACAACCGTTGAACGGAACAAGTGAGTTGAGCAGGAAGAAAATTTAAGGACAATTTCCACACGGAGGTTGACACACAAAGAAATGTTTACAATTACACAAAAAGAAAAAGAAGATTCAGTTCACAATACGCGACATGATAGTCTTCCACATAAGATACTAGAATTAAAATCCAGGGGGAAAGAAGAAGGGAGTTGTCAGTTGGTTTTCGTCAATCCAAGGAGGCAAGGGAGCGATCACTTTTTCTGGCTCACTTCGGCATTCGTGATTGTACAGTTCTGATCAGTACTCCGTCCAGCGCGTCATTCATTACCTCTTGGTCTTCTGTAAGGCATTTTAAATTCTTGTCCTGTACTGTCATACTGTGATCTTTTTTTTAGGCCTTGCTAGATATTTGACAATCTTATATGCTCCTTTGGCCTCATTTCTGCCCAGTTTGTGCTCCATATCTTTACAATGCTAGCGATCCACGCCTCTTTTTCCTCTTTCATCTTGAACCTTTTTTCTCCATTTATTAACCTATACCTAGTGGACCCTTCTGGAGTGGTCTTTGAGCTCTTCGATCTCTTATCTTATTTTTGAGCGCGTCAATCTCTTATTGCGCAGATCAAGTATTTATTTTGTAATTCAGGCCATCTTTTTTGTCTATTGCTTCCCTATGATCTCTGTTACTGTGTCTATTATTAAAAGTGTCTGTAATCATATCTATATTGTTGGTCTTCTCGTAGAACAGTAAGCGGTGCAAATCTTCCTCCTACCATGACACCGAACGCTTCTGTAATTTCCGGGTGTTTCAATTTGTCAATGTCGAATCTTATTTTAATCGTCTCCTTGCTCATAACTTTCCTTTGGTGAAGACTCAGATCAAGATGCGGAGCAGCGCATGAGCTGCAGTGGTCAGCGACCCATAGCTGACTGCTAGCGTCAGGGCCAGCGAACCAGAGCCAAGACCCTTCTAACCTCCTCGCGGTGATCCTGGATAACAGGCTGCAGCAGGGCAGACTGGCTAAGCAGAAGGGATCGAAGAGGGAATGCTAACCCGGTACTCAAAACATGCTTGCTGAAGTCGGATGTGTTGGACCGAAAGGTGGAAATATCGCAGTCAAGCTGTTAACTACGGCACAACGCATTCTACTACATTTTGCTACTTAGGCCCTTTCAGGGTTGGTAGCGGGAGATTGAGAACGAACGAAGCCAAGCCAAGCCAATAACGCATAGTCACCATCAATAAGTCATGCTCGCTTCCTAGATCTGCCCCGGGGAAGCTTCTTGTCCGAGCGATGTTAGTGCTGGATCTGAATCGTTACTGGACGAATATATAGTCTATTTAGCTATGTACCTCTTCACTCAAGCTGTGCCATTTCCAACTTTTAGACGATTTATTTGGCCCCAATGTGTTTGCCACAAGTAGTTTGTTGTAGCGTGCAAATTCCCAGAGCCTATGTTCTCGGCCATGTGTCTCCGTATATCCATATGTTCTGCTGGTTCTTCGCCAATCTCTCACTGCCTCTTCTCCAATTTTGGTGTTTCAGTCTTCTTAGACTATCAGTACGTCTTGTTTGTGTTGCATTTACCAGTTCTTAAATCTACTCGTATAATTTGTATATTTTGCACTCATCATAATCTGAAGTGGGTGCGTAACACTGCACGTATCACTGTGATGTTAAATGGCGTTGCTTGGAGTAGTATGCTGATAAATCGGCCAAATCTTGGTCGACTGCCCAACACACATCTAGCAGTGTTTTTATGAACCAGTATCCCCACTCCATGTAAATGTTTGTCTTCTCTGCCACTGTAATAAAACTTGTGACCTTCCTCAGTGGTATACTCTCCGAAGTTTTTCCAACGAGCCTCGGAAATGCCGAGCAAATTCTATTCCATTCGTATGTGTACATCTCGTGTGTCAGCTCTTTGATTTTTCCGCACGGATTCCGTGTTCTAACGTTTCATGTTCCTAAGAGAAATTTATCCTTTCTGAGTTTCATGGTGTCACCAGTTGCACACTTGTCACCTCCGCCCTACATTATCACAAAAATCATACAACCATCTTCTATATATTTTTTATCTGATACTTCCACATGGAGACGAAATATT
This sequence comes from Ariolimax columbianus, assembly GCA_036924085.1. Taxonomy (NCBI): domain Eukaryota; kingdom Metazoa; phylum Mollusca; class Gastropoda; order Stylommatophora; family Arionidae; genus Ariolimax; species Ariolimax columbianus. The sequence continues at coordinate 79,882,961 of JAVGWX010000006.1, forward strand.
GACATATTTTACTATTGAGGTGTGTTACTACGAGGCGTTCATATCAAATCGGAAGTATTTTGTTTTATTTCTACCTTAATGTGTTATAGCGAACTGAAACTACTACCATTAGTTAGGGGCACTTGTGTCCTATTACTGCTAGATGGCCCATTTGCCATGGGTCAGTCATGGGACAGATCAATAACAATGACGGACAACACTGTTTGTGCTTGCATTGAACAGCTTTCCGGTTTGATCGGCAAAGAAGAGTTCAAGCCTCCTCGACTTCATACGGCTTACCGTACTATCTGCAGCAACTCGACTAGGAGGTATTGTCACATCCACCTTACCGTTCAGACCTCGCTCCAAGCGATTTCCACCGGCTTGGATCCGTAAAAGAATTCCTGGGAGGTCAGCATTTCAGCACTGATGACGAAGTGAAGCAGGATGTCCTGGATTGGTTCAGACATACTGACCAAGTCTTTCTACGCTGAAGCTTTTCAGGCAATACTTAAACGCATAAACATTGTAGGAGATTTTATCCAAATTTAAATGGTGTTTTGACTACTTGATCAAAACAATCCCTGTTTGACTTGAACGCCCCTCGTATATATTATAGTGTGGATTTCTGAGTATTACTGTCCTGCTTTTTTCGCGTATTTATAGTTATTCCTGGACATTAAATTAGTTTTCATGTTGCTCTGTTAAAAGCTTTCTTGTTATCTACTTCTACCTATTTTTCTGCTAGTGTCATTATACAGAATATTGTTAGTTTCATTCCGCTGTCCTGCCGAGACCGCAGTTACTCTCCAAGAATATGATTGTCTGCTTTACGCTTTATTCTCTACGGCCTGATTCTGAGCGGTATTTAATTGTGTGACTCGTCAAGCTGGCTGTTCTCAGTCTCAAACATTCAATTGCACAAGGTTTTTTGTGTAGTGTTATACAAAATACGTATTCAGATCACGTCAGCATTACAGATATCATTTTGTTGGGAAATCTGGAATTATTTTGGTAGTATTAAACATCAATACTTGTTTGCACTTGCTCTTTATAAATGTTACGACGTTGTTACCGTTCTGCTGTAACTTTTTGTGATTTACAGTTGTAAATTTGCAACCTCACGTGTCACTACTAAATTGTTTTTGTAAATCTTCATCTAGTAAATGTCTCGCTCCTTTTGGACGTTTTATCACTGTTGTGTTGTATAGATTAAAGAGCTTTGTTGAAAGACACATCTCTCTCTTTGTTTTGTATATTTAAAGACTTTGAGCTTTCATTATACACACTATATATGCCCGCTGCTTGTCTATGAGATAGACATGAGTACAGTGGAAGAGGTGATGAAAAAGCGATGAAAGGAAACAGCGGGGTTTCGAGTAGCACAGTTTCAAGCGACCCCTGATCTCAAAGGAGATGGTGAAAGAATGCCTGCATCCTGAATTATCTCCAGTGGTCTTGACTTACGTCTTGCCACTGACACAAGTTAGTCCGGGAGAAGGGAGAGAGGTTGGTGACCAGCACAGCAATGGATAGCCGAGGCTAGGAACTAAACAAATAAAGGTGGGGGAGTGGGGTGGGAATGGGGGTATGGGGGGTGGTTTCAATCACCAAGTTTGGCTGGAAAAACTCAACCAGAAAACAATAACAACAATACACTTGTAAATGTCATTTAAATGTCATGTATATATATATATTATATATGTGCACACACATACCCACACGTAAGCACGCACACACACACAGACACACACACACACACTCATACACAGACACGCCCTACTTTCTATCGTAATTCTGATGTGAAATTACCTTTCCAAGAATAACCATATTTCCCGTCTGCTGGAAATCGCACGGAACATCATCGAATTTCGGGAAACGCGCGGAGTCACTTAAGCGTTGTAGGATTATCTTTGTGTAATTTATTTTCGAAAATACACAACTGTAAAGTACATCATGGCTTCCAAATACACAGAATCAGTTCTAGCAATAACAGCAGCAATAGTAAAGGGAGAAGTACTGATTAGGAAGTGAAACAAAAGGTAATTAAACAAAGCGAAGCTGGACAGCCAATGAAAGCTGTAGCTTGTATTTGTAGCATATCTCATTGGACAAGCATGACGATCTTTATGAACAAAGAAAACATTCTCCAAACTGTTAAAGGCTGTGTTCCCCTGAAAGCTATCTATCTATCTTCAGTCTACTTATGTCGTTAGACGTCGTGGGGAGGTGTGTGACCTCCTTTGTTTCATATTTTTTGGCAAGCAAATATCCGCTGGTGACTTGCCAGCATCTGTTAGCCCCGGGAATATACGATCGCCTATTTTTGGGACCGGTGGTGGTGAAAGCGTCATTTAGAGCAAGGTAGAACCACAACCTGTCAGTAACCATCTATGCATCTTCGTTAACTACATACCCAAGACCTGATGCTATAACCACACAGTCCACTTTTTGCCACACATTCTCTGTGGGGCGAGAATCCCTAGAATAATTTGAATAGATTTTAAACTGAATTTTGCCCGAGCAGCGACGTTCAGCCTACTCTTTTCGATTTCCAACTGATAAGGTACTTTTAACGTGCTCGCTTATGCACGCGGGTGTCTGATCTCACTACTCAGAGATCAGGGGAAATATTTATCGGATGATGCACGTGAAAAAAATCCCGATCTCCACCAGGACTTGAACCCGCAACCTCCAGCACCCAAGACGAACGCCTTACCTCGAGACCACTGGGCCAGCTTCCATTGAAAGCTTCAAAACTGAAATCTATGGCTAGTGTATATGTACAGTATATTTGCTGTTTAGTCAGCAAATGTACACTCCAATATCCCGTACAACTTTGCTAATTATATTGTATGACGTTAAACAATCATTAAAATGATTAAACGTTATATTTCACATAGCCTATTGTGGACGATAAGGGACGTATACCGGGTACCTGAAGTTACAAATGTGAGCTTAAACAAGAACGATTCATATCTGTGGTCGAAAAAAGCGTGCAACTCTTCCCCCTTTCAGTTCCCAAACACTTCGTAACTTTACAGGAGTTGGTTACAGGATTGTTGTATGAACATCGCCGCTCTAGTAGAGGCTGTGTACATAGTTTAAGATCTCTAGGTTATGGGAAAGTTGGTTAAAATAGGAGAAATATAAGTCTGCTCAAATGGACAACGGTCACGTCAAGGTAAATAAAAGCTTGTAAATATAAGAATAGTTTCATTGACTTTGCTAATGATCTCCCAAACGCCTATCCCCTTTCAACATCATGGTCTCCATCTGTCCTTCGGGCCTCTTCATCCCAGTCTACTACAAACCCACTGACGCCCACAACTACCTCTTCTAAACCTTTTCTCATCCTGAATTTCTCGGTTTTTTATTTGATTGATTGTATTTCACAGCTTTTTATTTGACTGATTGATTGAATTTCATGGTTTAAAAAAATTAAATTGATTGATTGAAATTCACGGTCTTCGATTTGATTGATTGAATACATGTCACCAGTTTACTCATTTTAGATGGATTAACGGTGCTCAGAAACACTTTGGAGGCATGGATTGAATTACAACAGTCACACAGATGACCCTCGACAGAACATTGCACCTCCCCACGCCGTGCAGATCACATCACGAACAATCAGAAGACCCAACCCTGTGTTCTAGTCTTCTTGTCTTTTTCCTGTTTACTCCAGCTGGAGCATAGAATCACAACTACAGTTAGCTTTCTCTAAGAAGCCTGAGTGGTTTTGTAGTAGTGGCTTCTGTAGCAATTTGTTTTGTACGAAGAGGTCGCTAGTCTCATCTACAACTCTCTAAAGTTGTCGTTTACCTAACTCTGCATCGGGTCTATTATTTGGTCCCCAGAAGGGGCACAGGAATGAGTGCATTAAGACACTGCTAAGATAGTTGTGTGTTAATATTTGACGCTATGACGTTCGAAGTCGGGAACACAACAGTCGTGCGTCATAGCATACCTCAAACCCTCTCCTGTCCGTTCCCTCCCTAGTAGACCTCACTACTGACACCACTTCACTGACACAGCCACGCAAGGTATTACCTCACCGCGTGATACAATTACCAGAATCACTCCAATAATTGTTACCTGTCACGCCTGTTGCTTAAATATTTGTCGTGGTAACGATATTTCCATTTAGTCAATGTTTGCATCCGTAGGGTAATTGTTGTGAAGTGGGGCCTGTGTAATTTTGGGGGAGGGAGGAAGTGTATGTCTTACTCAGAGACGTTAAACCACGTACGTGACTTGGTCTCGCGCGCATGGCATTTACTGTAGGCGAGGTAAACGAACAAACAGCAGGCACACATAACAAACTACAACTAGTTCGATTTGTCGGTTGCTATTTGTGTTGTGTTCTGCTGTGTATGAAGTTCAAGTATCTAGTCTTTGGGTTTTGGGTGCTAGATGGTAGATACGATACTGGGGGATGATGGGGGAGTCTTTATTTTCTACCAACCCTAGATAGGAACCGGACAGAATCTGTATCGTGTTAGACCAAAGAGCGTGCATCCACACTCATTGTTGTTTAATGTCAAATGTTGACGCTGGAGAGCCATACAATGTTTAGAAGAACTACATAGAACTCACCCAGTGGAAAACGCCATAATCAGATTGACTGCATAAATGGTACAAACCAGATTTCTCTGCAGCATCAATAAGGCCCAAACAAAAAGTTATCCAGGAGCGACATAGGCAGCGACTATGATCTGATTTATGCTTACATATCGTCTAAGCCTAAAGAACATAACCAGACCACAACAACCAAGGATTGGATATGACCTTGATAGACTGAAAGAGCTACTAACCGTGGAAGCGTTTCATGATAGCCTAAGGAACAGCCTTAACCTAGCGGCAAGCACTGACTCAGATACAGAACGATTAGATGTACAGGCCATGTTAGAAGCCTTCAACACTATACTGAAGGATACGGCGGAGAAATACTGGGAAGGTACAAACGGAGATCTAAACCCTGGGTCTCGGAAGATATATTACTACTATGTGACACTAGGAGAGCTCTCACAAATGAGAAAATCACAACACCCGGATAGGAAATGTACAGAACTTTAAACAAGACTATAAGAAAGGACATGGCAAGAGCAAGAGATCAGTGGATAATAGATCAGTGCACACAAATTCGAAACTGCATTGTCAAGAACAATGGTAGAATAGCTTACCAACTAGTTAGAAGCCTGGAAAGACGTTCAAGCCCACAATAAAAACAATTCAAGATGAGGCAGGGAATACCATGACTGCGGAAAAGGATGTCAGGCAGAGATGGACGGGATATTGCTTCCAGCTGTACAATATGAAGTCCCATAGGGATCCTAGAGCTGTAACTCCAGCAGACCAACAAAAAGAGGAAGATAACTTTAGCATCATGCGTGAAGAAGTTGGGGTGACGGTTAGATCTCTTAAAAATGATAAAGCGGCCGGAGTGGATAACATACCAGGCGAACTATTAACTCTTGGAGGGACAGTGGTGATAGCATTTCTAACAAAAATCTGTAACATGATATGGCAGACGGGAAAATGGCCCACAAGCTGGACAAAATCATTGACCATAGTAACACCAAAGAAGGGTAAACTCCAACAGTGTCAGAACTACATAACCATCAGTCTGATAAGTCATGCTGCGTAGGCGTTTCATCTCTGATGTTACAATGTTTTATTTTTGTTTGTAGATGTCCGAATTTGTTACTTACACATTGTGGGAGTGAATATCGTGTTGCATAACGTTCTTTTTGTATCCATTGTTACCTGTTTACATAATAATATCCGGGACTTGTGCCCAATGATTTGGCTTGCTTTATTGCATTTGTGTAGGATTTCAGTATCTCAAGTGCCATCTGCTGAGATTATGTTACACAGGTATGCGTAATTTTTCATCCGTTTTATTTGTTGGTTTTGCATATAATCCCACCAACATAAGGTGCCCTGCCGGTTGACGTCGATCATGGACCTCCATTCACTTCTCTCCCATATGTCGTTTACCAACTCTGTTCTTAATTGTCGCCCATGCCATTATCTCTGGCTGTCAAACATTATCTCTCTCGGCCTTCCTCTGTTTCTCTTTCCAGCTATCTTTCCCGTTGTCACGACGTGCTCTAAGCCCCCTCTTCTCATAACATGCCAACAAAATAATGACTGCCTTGTTCCGAACCTTCCAATAAGTTGTCTTTGTGTTTGTACCTCCTCGAGCACTGTATCATTAGTCTTCTGTGCAGTCCGTGGGATCGCATCATTCTTCTGTTAAACCACATCTCTGATGTCTTTTTATCTAAGCTGAGACCTTTGTTTTCACATTGTTGAACTACCATGTTTACCATTTCCTGCATGTTGGTTTCAGTCTGGCCATCAATACAACAGCGTTGTTAATGTTCTTAACAATGTTGTTTATGTTAATTAAAAATAGATTGTTAATGTTATGTCCGCCAATTGATATTCCTTGCATTGTCTGTATGTCTCCCAAGATAAACTATATAAAGAGAACATGTCGGGGGACAGAACACAACCTTGCCTCTCTCTCTTTTTTTAATTTGTTTATAATCTCTCACTTGATTGTTAATTATAGCAGCAGTCTGTCTCCAATACGTATTTTGAATGATCCAGAGATCCTTGTCATCGATATGAAAACTTTTCAGTATTTGGGTGATCTCTATAATTCGAAAGCTTTAACATAATCTATGAAACACAGATCATATATTCAATTTAAGGAATATCTACGAAACATGTAGAGAGTTTAATGTAGACCTGTACACATGTTTCATTGATTACACAAAGGCCTTCGATACGGTCGAACATCAGAATAGGTGACACATCATGAAGGAAATGGGGTTTCCTGTGCATATTATCCATCTCATTTAAATATTGTACCAAGATCAACGAGCCGCTGTCCGAGTATCTAGCCAAACATCAGATTGGTTCGCAGTACAAAATGGAGTAAGACAGGAATGTATCCTCTCACCTTATCTATACAACATATATGTGGAATGTATAATGAGAAACGTTAGAGAAGACAGAACATTGAAACCTTCGATATATTTACAATTGGCGGTTACGAGATTCCAGTGTTTCGATATGCAGACGACAAAGTGATACTATCAAGAAGTGCAGAAGAGCTACAGCAGCTAATTTCAGCCGTAAATGGACACAGTAAAGATCAAAACCTGCTTATAAACATGAACAAAACAAAGATAATGACAACTGACAAAACACAATGTCAATATAAATTTACAATGGGTCATCAAGTCACGCGTTTGGAATATCTGGGCTCCAGAATTGACAAAAATGGCGACTGCTCGAAAGAAATCAGAAGAAGACTAGCCATGGCAATGCAGAGACTGAACATTCTGAAGAAATTATAGCAGAGCACCAACAAAATGATAAAAGTAAAAGTCTCCAGAGTCTGTGTTTTTCCTGCGACAGCTTATGGCTGCGAATCATGGATAATTACCAAAACTTCTAGACAAAGAATCGAATGATTCGAGTCAAAATGTCACAGAACGATCATCAGAATACCCTGGACAGAGAAAAAGACAAATATAGACATTCGGCAAGAGTTGAGCATAGAGTAGAACTAGTTCATCAATTCCATGTGGGCCAGAAAATATAAATACTTTGGTCACGTCAAGAGAGAGACACAACGGTCTTGAGAGAACAGTGATGGAATGTATGTTGCAAGGCAAAGAAGTACGAGAAGACCGAAAAGAAGATGGTACTAAGTTATCCAGGAATGCCTGGTATGACTGTGGTGGAGACTTGAATTTTGACAAGCGAAAAAGTTTCTTTCAGACAGACTATGATAGGAGCGACGTTCTATAAAGGACATGCTAGATGATGATAATGATTAAACACAAATATACGTCGACTTTCTTCTCAATGGATCTCTCGATTATTATTCTTATAATGTGTAGGGCGTTGTTTGCGCCCTTGCCTTACATGAACCCGCACTGCTCATCACCAATTTCTGGTTCTTTCTACCCTTCACTCTTCTCCTGATGATTCGCATCAGCATTTTTGTTAAGTGATTCAAAAGGCTGATAGTGCGGTGTTCCTCGCATTCAATGGCTTGTGGTTTTTTCGGCAGTGCTATGAACGCTGACTTCACTAAATCATTCGGAATATATTCACAATCGTATATATCATTCAACAGTTTTGTTATCATATTTATCCCGAGAACACCCATGACTGTAATTTCTTCTGTTGTTAATATTATTTGGCCCTGGTACCTTTCTTCTTTTTATATGCTGTATTGCATCCTCTACCTCCGTCACCAGTATTGATAGCCCGTCACATTCGACTGGTTCCATTAAGTCTGGTCTGTCATCATCGTACAATTCGCCGATCTACTCTGTCCATCTTCCAATGATATCATCCTGTCCCATTAACACTGTCCCACCCTATGCTTTCAAGTATCCGGTTGATGTGCATGTTCCCCGCCTTGTTATTCCATTTACTCTTTTATACATGGAGTTTGTGTTTGTTCTGTGTTACATTTCCATCTCTATAAAATTCTGCTCTAACCAATTCTCGTTTTCTCTCTTGCATTTGATTAGTATATCTTCATTGAATTAGTCATATTCTTCCTTATCTTCATTGAATTAGTCATATTCTTCCTTATCTTCATTGAATTAGTCATATTCTTCCTTATCTTCATTGAATTAGTCATATTCTTCCTTATCTTCATTGAATTAGTCATATTCTTCCTTATCTTCATTGAATTAGTCATATTCTTCCTTATCTTCATTGAATTAGTCATATTCTTCCTTATCTTCATTGAATTAGTCATATTCTTCCTTATTCTGTTTACTCTTCCTTCTCCCCTCCTTCATTTGCGATATATCAGACATCCATTTTTTCTTTGCACAACGTTTTATCACTGGCAAAATCTCTGTAGATGTTTGTTGTATTGAATCCTTTAGCATATCCCATTATTCCTCAAAGTTTTGTTGTTGTTGCAGTGTACTTAATCTGTATTGCAACGTTATATTTCTCTCTCATTCCTATCCCCGACTTAAGCAGGATTATTTCTAGCTTCAAATTCCTCGTCGTTCTCTTTATGTTCTTTAACTCTGCTCGTACTTTGGCTGTTTTTGGCACGTGATCGCTATCACAATCCGCCCTTGGCCTTGTTTTCGCCGAAACAAGTCCGTTTCAGAACCTTCTGGGTATCAATATGTAATTAATTTGATTGAAAACATTGTCACCCGGACTTTTCCATGTCCAAAGGCGCCTAGGGTGCTGTTGGAACCATGTGTTTCCTATAATTATTTCATGTATTGTTGCCCATTCTACCAGTCTGTTTCGCCTTTCGTTCCTTTCTTCCAGTACATGTCCTCCATTTACGTCTTCCTTCTTTTTCGCCATCTACTTTTGCATTGAAGTTTCCCATAACGACTGTTATTTCGTGGTTTTTGCACTGAGACATGGCCATTTCAAGTTCTCGGTTAAATTAATCTACTTCTTCTTTTCCCCTCGTTGTTGGCACCAATGTTTGAATGAAGTTGATATCAACACGTTTACGGCTTAACCAAACCAATGCTTGTATGAAGTTGATATCAGCCCGTTTACCGCTTAACTAAACCAATGTTTGTATGAAGTTGATGTCAGCCCGTTTACCGCTTAACTAAACCAATGTTTGTATGAAGTTGATAGAAACCGGTTTACCGCTTAACTAAACCAATGTTTGTATGAAGTTGATGTCAGCCCGTTTACCGCTTAACCAAACCAATGTTTGTATGAAGTTGATACAAACCGGTTTACCGCTTAACTAAACCAATAGAGCACGGTCTGTTTTTGCCTCAAACCCCATGAATGCCTTCGCTCTCTCCCCATCCATAATTATTCCGACTTCCTTGTTGCGTGTGATCCCTCCAGGGTAAATTATTGTATATGTCTCTGATGTCATCTCTGCCGCGCCAGTCTATCTCATCTCGCTCTGCCCCATAATCATCCCTATCATCATCATCATGAAGCATGTCCTTTGTAGAACGTCGCTCTCGTCCCAGCTAGCCGATATGAATCTCCGTCTGCAGTCAACCTTCCCGTCTGCTCCATGTTCATGTTTAGAGTATCCTTGATATCTTGTATTCACCTTTCGCCTTGGTCGACCCCTGCGTCGGCTTCCAGGAACAATGACACCCCCGCCCCCATGATCGTTTTTTCTTCAGTCCGTTATGGCGTTTGACGTAGTCGAAAAAGTTCAATTTCCGAAATTTAACATTGTTTATGAGCCAGTTTTCTTCAACATTCAGGTCTTCTAGGATGGTTTAATTTGTTACTTTCTGTAACAAAAGAATTTTAAGAATTCATCTGTAACTTTTTGTTTCGAACGCTCCCATTTTCTTCCTTGCTACTTGTGCCATAGTCCATGTTTCGCACCCGTATATTGCCTCATCACATTTATATTCATTCTCAACATTTCTTTCTTGATGTTTTCAAGTTTCCCCGCTTGTATTAGAGTGCATCTGTTCCAGCTTCCGATGTCCAAGACGTTTCTTGTTTTCATGTCTAAAATGCTTGCAGTAACTTGAACTTTTGTTCTTTGTATAAATATATTTGTTTTTGTTTCATTTATTGCAATCGACAAAACTTGATTGTGCTCTATTATCATTGGTGGCCGGCTGCTATTTTCATTGGCCAGGATCTTAGCCAGTTTACATAGCTTATTGCCGTCTCCTTTTTTTTTAACCTCCAGCTTTCTTAACCTTTTATATCTCGCAGAAGCTGCCTTGAACTTTTGTTCTTTGTGCTCTACTCTTGTGAGGCTATTTCCATTATGAAGCTCAGTTCTTATTCCAGTTCTCTTGTCTAGTATGGTTTGCAATTTCTCATTGCTTCCATAGGTATAGATTCTTTTAGTTCTTTGCATTGCCTTAGTTAGCTCTTCTGGCATTTTCTTTACTTGCTTTTGCTGGGAGTTTATGGTATCGCTATATTGATTTGTGAGTCGTAAATTATTCTTAGTCTGCTATTTTAAAAGTTTCACCAGGGAAGTAGTTTTTGTTTCTCAACAATATTAATTAAGGAGAGTTTGATTGGTCTGTTGTCAATGTCTCCTAGTTGGTTTATCGTTTATCGTTCATTCGTCTTGTATAATAGATCTTCTGTGGTAAACGACGCCCGCTGCAGATGTGGTTTTCCACCATCTTGGGTATTTATCAGGTGCAGATTTGTGTATGTTTTCTATTTCTTCACTCCCTCCCCTCTTGCATCAGTTTTTTTTATAGCCAAATCTTTCTGAGTGGATGTTGAAGCCACCTGCCACATTGCTGTGCATCTGTTATTTCGATCGTCCCTCTAGCATGAGTCTCTGCCATATGTATGTGTATATATATTTATAAAATTGTCGGATCGGCTGGGCCCAAGGAATATTTATGTGCAGGTGATCTCTGTATCCTCGATTGCGGGTGTTTCTAACTGGTTAGCTGGAATTGAGTTGTTTATTAATGTGAATGGAGTTGTTTATAATTTGAATGAAGTTGTTTATTAATGTGAATAGAGTTGTTTATTAATGTGAATGGAGTTGTTTATTAATGTGAATAGAGTTGTTTATTAATGTGAATAGAGTTGTTTATTAATGTGAATAGAGTTGTTTATTAATGTGAATGGAGTTGTTTATTAATGTGAATGGAGTTGTTTATTAATGTGAATGGAGTTGTTTATTAATGTGAATGGAATTGTTTATTAATGTGAATGGAGTTATTTATTAAAGTGAATGGAGCTGCTTATTAATGTGAATGGAGTTGTTTATTAATATGAATGAGGTTGTTTATTAATGTGAATGAGGTTGTTCATTAATGTGAATGAGGTTTTTTATTAATGTGAATTGGTTACTTATTAATGTGAATGAAGTTGCTCATTAATGTGAATGCAATGGCTTATTAATGTTAGTACTCTTAATTTATGGTTCTGTTTGTCCTGTCTGTATGGCTGATATGGCCTGATTCTGAATCTATGTTAGGTGCATTCCTTATATACACACCACATGTATCTTCAATTCTTTTAGCCACTTTCTCAACGCATTCTACATTCTAGTTATAGTGCATGAAATTGTATTCTTGGTTTGAAAATTGAATTCTGGTCAAAAATTTGTTCTCTTTGTTCCCGTTTCATGGCTCTCCGAACGAGGTATTGAGATGGGCCCTTCGAACGATCGAGTATACCACTCTTCCGGCCGGGCCAATCGTCACAGGTACAGCGCGATATTTAGAGTAATTTAAGTCAGTCTACATTATATCATGAGATAGGCTGAACCTTGTTTAGTGCTTTCTGACGAAGCCCATCTGCTTTCTTCTGGCATTTATTCAGGTTTGCCTTCTATAACCTTTTGTTGTCCTCAATCTTCTTACAAGGCAGCAAGTTGTCTTTTCTGTTAAGGGAAACTGGCCTTAGACGTCCATCCCTCCTGGTTTCTCGAGCACTATCTGTCTGGATGTGTGTAGAGTTTTCTTCTCCTAGATGGTCTGTCTTCCTTAAGCACCACCTGCCCTGCTGATACCATTCATGTCTGGCCCTTTAGTGACTTGTCCAGTTTGGGTGGTTCTACTAAGAATATACGTTGCCGCCGGCTTGGCTCACTTACACGAGGGAAAATGATAACTATCTATTCAATCTTTAACACAAAAGAGAGAAATTCACCAAGACAAACAAATATATTTCAAAGCATCTCCAAGAATATAAACAGAAAAAAACCAGAAAAGAAAGTGAGAAAATTGGCACTGAGTAATGTTATCTTGGTCCCAAGCGTCACAAAAACGAATCGACGTAAGAAAGACAAGCGTCCAGTTCGCTAAATCTACACATTCTCTACTTCTCTGCTTGTCCCATAGATTAGATTGAGAACACATGTGCTAACTTGCAAGCTTAAACAACCATCACCTTCGCTCTTGCTTGAAGTGTTCTGATTTCGTACCACTTAAGAGAGAGTAAAACAAAGAGAGTAATATATAGTACATGTTATCAAAGTTCGGCTTGAAAAGACTCAAAAACGTCTCGTATTTTCTTAGGACCAAATCAATTTTGGAAACACGCATAGAAGAGTTAAACATAATTCGCTCTCTGACGTGTGTCCTCTGTGAAAGCCCCTTAAGCGTACGGCGGGGAAACTTTTTGTGGTTTCCTTTTATTCTGTGATGACGGTTTACCAGAAGGGCAAGAACTCGATAAGAAAACATATCAAGGTCGTTTAGTCAGCATATACAGGAGTGTGAACAGCCAAGCTGATTGAAACAACTTTTCCATTTCTGTGCATGGTAGAGCAATTGGATACATGGGAATCTTTGAGATGATTTCTTCCTCTTCCTCGGCTTTCGTACTGCAAATTACGTTTGTGCCGTTGTGTGGTAGTTTACAGCGAGGCTGCGATATTTGCACCTTTCTTCTTCTTCTTCGTTCGTTTTCAATCTCCCACTCCTAAACCCTGAAAGGGTAAGTAGCAGAATGTAGTCCAGAGAACGGAATTCGTTGTGTCGTAGTTTACAGCTTGGTTGCAATATTTGTACCTTTCGGTCCAACACATCCGACTTCAGCAAGCATTTTTTGAGTACCGCGTTAGCATTCCGTCTTCGATCCCTTCTCCTTAGCCAGTCTGCCCTGCTGCAGCCTGTTATCCAGGATCACCGCGTGGAGGTGTAGAAGGGTCTTGGCAGCTATGGTTCACTGGCCCTGACGCTAGCAGTCAGCTATAGGTCGCTGACCACTGCAGCTCATGCGCTGCTCAGCATCTTGATCCCATTTGTGCCTTTCGACTCGTCCCATTCAATTTCAACACGACATTTTCGGTACTGAGTTTACCTTCCCACTTCGATCCCTAATCTCTTAGTCAGCCTACATAGCTGCAGTCTATTTCCAGGGCCACCACTTGGAAGCGAAATAGGGTTTGGTCAGTTATAGGTTACTAACAGATACAATCAGCCAACTTTGTGTCGTTGACTGCTGTCAGCTCATTCGCTGCTGCATCTTTCGTCCCAGAGATGGTTTGAAGACAGAGATGGATGGATACTGGGAAATGAATAGACAACTTGGAGATGGATGAAAATAAATAGATGGAAAACGTAGATAGAAGTTGAGAGGTGGATAGACAACTTACAGAGGTTGATGGAAAACTTGTTTGATGTCAAAGTAGTTAAAATTCACACACTGCGGCCGGGAATGAAGTGTTAGAAGTTTCAATTTCTAGGTTTTAGCAGTGTTGTTTTTAGTTTTTTGTTCAGGCGATTAGCTTGTTTTCCCTCCAAGGTCTTTCGGACGTAACTGGCAAGTTAGGTTAGCATTTACAGCTGAACAGACAGGAGCGCAGTCGAGATCGTGGATTGAACCCCCTACTTTTATCCCGAGAAACAAGCTCTAATCACTCTGCTACTCACAAACTTATAAACGGATGTCAAACTTTGAAATGGATCGAAGACTTAGAAAACGGATGGAAAACTTAGATATGAGAGGAAATCTTAGAAAGATATGTAAGGAAAACTTAGAAAGATATGGAAACTATAGCTACGGAGATAGTGAAGGAACAAGTTATAGAAACAAACATGTAAAGGGAAACAGAAACGTTAAAGAATATTAGAAAATAATAAATAAACTTCTAACGACCGCAACTACATTGAATGTGAGAGACATCCAGTCATTAGAGAGAGAGATCTTAGTAAGCAGAAAGCTGATAAAACATCGAGTAATGTGGACGTAAGCAAGCCGAAATGTATCTGCTTTCTAGAATGGTTTCAAGGCGGGGTAGCAATCCAGCAGATGCAATAGAAACAGTGGGGCCATATATATAGATATAGCAAATAAACTAGGAAGAAACATGGGGCACAGACGCCTTGGAGGAACGATATCCTGTCAAAGTGCCAGAGAAACGAAGCTTGCGTGAGTGCACAAATGACATAAGATCGACCGAGTATCGTGCCAGGAGGCTTTACATGTAACTAGTACAGATATGCGTGTACTGAAATAGGAAATAGATAAATAACTGAGGGAGCAATAGAAAGATTTTCGGTGAAATAAATGTGCGAATAAAAAAGCCAGCAGCATAAAAGGTAGATGAACGAAACATCGCATTGAATGGAGTTTTGTCATTTTCTAAAATGTATTGTAGCATGAATCTATTCTTAAACCTTTGTAAGAGCCGCATGTGAACAAATTAAATGTGTCGTAACACACCACAACAAAGTCCGTATTATTTTGATATCTTCTTTGCAGTAACTTTAAAGGTCGTTGGTTTATTCCCATCTCACTGTGTTATGTTCATTGCCCCATTGTGAGGTCCTGTGTTTTATTCTTTTTCAAAGCTTTTTTTTCCAGATGTCATATTAAGCATTGAAACTGAACCTTACTCTGTGTGAAACTAATAATTCTGTCCTTTGTTCAGGACACAATTTCTTCAACGAGCGGCGTCTTTTAAAGCAACTTATTTTTCTAAGAGACAAATTGAACTACTTAGAAAAATATAGAAACATCAGGCAAAATTCATCATTACGTATGTAGAAAGATTCTATAAAACATTTTTGACAAAGTGAATTGAGTGCAAACAAAAATCACAGAAAAGTAACTTCTGAGATACATTTATCGTAAGAAAACAACAAGATACTACAAGTAATTGAGAGCTCACAGAATTATGTCCACTTTCCGTGTCGTCTTTTCCCACTAGGAAACGCATTTAACGACATCAGGGCTGGAGCCCTTGCAGGAAGACTGCGCCAAAGCACGTATATACGATTTGCACTTGTATTTTCTGTAGCTATTAATTTTAAACGATGTCACTACTAGTCCTATCTACAACCCTCTCTAGTGAAACTTTACGAGATGCTTAAACATTTAAAGTGGGAGAATGCTGTCCTTGCCCTTGGATGCGTATAAAATATCTGAGGAATTGATCCTAAACATTATCATGCATGACACATCGTGCATTTCCCGTGCCACTGTTTCCCTCAGGCAGATTTGTACTATAGTTATGTGTGTGCACTTTGCTTATTTATTTGCACTTGGTATTTTATTTGCTTGCACTTTGCCCAGCCAGACCGCCATGTTGTTTACGTTTCACCATTTGAACGCAAGGACTTTATCACATTGACCTTGGCGTTACGAATCAGTCTTGAGTATAATGGGAAGTGAACTTGACAGAAGGGAAGGCTAAAGTTGTTTGTCCGAGTTTGTCCCCGGACCGCTTTATCCCCATGGATGTCGTGAAAGGTGACTAAAGAGAGGAATTTATGGGACTAGCAACCTCATCACGTAAAACAAAATTGCCATATATACCACCACTGCAAGAGCACACAAAGTGCTTTGGCACATGGTTCCTAAAAGAGACTACCTGCCCTATGCTTCTGCTGCGGGAAATAAGGACAAGTAGAAAAGGAAGAAGACAACAAAGGCTAATGTTGCAGTATTCTACAACTTTCCGGCACTCTTAACTTTGCTTACTTACAACAAAAATGATAAATATGTACTTTTCATCTCTGATCTTGAAAAATTCTCTACTTCCTTTAACATTGTATGCTTTCTATCTCTAATCTTGAAGAATTCTCTGAAACATTTTGTTTATGTTGTATACTTTATATCTCTGATCTTGAACAATTCTCTACATCTTCCTCTAATATTGTATACTTCCTTTCTCTGTTCTTGAAGCTTTATGTACACTTCTCTTTATATTGTGTACTTCCCATCACTGTTATTGAAGCATTCTGTACACTTCCCTTTATATTGTGTACTTTCCATCTCTTGTTCTTGAAGCATTCTGTACACTTCCCTTTATATTGTGTATTTTCCATCTCTGTTCTTGAAGAATTCTCTGCAAGTTTCGTTTACATTGTGCAGTTTCTATATAACCTCTTGATAAATCTCTTATCCTTTCGTTTATACTGTAAACTTTGCACCTCTGTTTTTCTATGAAACTCTTCAATTCTCCTTTACATTAAGAATTCTCTTCCCTATCCCGTTATATTTTCTTTCCTCATCTACTCGCGCGTAATTCTCCTCAAGTGTTTATATTATGCGCTTTACTTCTGTGATCTGGATTAATTCTCTTGATCTTTTTTGTTTTTGACATTGCGTACTTTCCATTTCTTAAATTCACGAATTCTGTTCAGTTCTCATTCGCGTTAGGAATTCTCTTCACAGTTCATTTATATCATCGTTCTATATTTGTACTCACACCATGTCTTGTTTCCCTTTATAATTTTCACCTTCTGTCTCTCCTCTTTGTGTATTCTCTTTGGTTCTCCTTTGCATTACTCTTGTTGTGTCTTTTCTTTTTAAATTGCTCTCCAGTATTTTCTAACATTATTTCTATCGCTCTGTTTCCGGTAGCAATCTTCAGATTTTAGTTTATTTTTTGTAGTTCCTATCTTTGCTATTGGTTTGTTAGCTGTCCTTTCAATTTTACTATTTCTATCACTCTTCTCGGGGCATTTTCTTCTCTTTTCCAAGCATTTGTGTCTTTCTCTGTCTACTCTCACTCAACTGCCCGAATGACTTCATGAAGCGTTTTATGTCTTGTCTTGTCTTCGTTCATTCTCAATCTCTCACTACCAAACACTGAAAGGGCTTAAGTAGCAGAATGTAGTCCAAAGACCGCAATGCGTTGTGTTGTAGTTTACAGCTTGAATGCGATATTTGCACTTTTCGGTCCAAAACATCCGACTTCAGCAAGCATTTTTTGAGTACCGCGTTAGCATTCCCTCTTCTATCCCTTCTCCTTAGCCAGTCTGCCCTGCTGCAGCCTGTTATCCAGGATCACTGCGTGGAGGTGTAGAAGGGTCTTGGCAGCTCTGGTTCGCTGGCCCTGATGCTAGCAGTCAGCTATGGGTCGCTGACCACTGCAGCTCATGCGCTGCTCAGCGTCTTTTATGTCTAATAGAGACGAGACGGAGGTCATTGCCACACTGAGTATGTCGTATGAGAAAGTCTAACTTTTCCTGGACAGAAACCTATAGGTTTGCACACGGCACCTTTCACGCATACCAGACGTCGAATGAGTGTGAAGTAATCATCTGAGCTAAAATCTAAAAGCAATAATTAAAAAGAAGAGCTTTCGATGGGCGTAGTAACAGAGCACTCGCTTTCCGCGGTAAAGGTACGGCGGTCAACTCCCGTTAAGAGTACCCTCTAGTCGAACCACGTGTAAAATGTTACCTGGCTTACTGTTAGGGAAGGAAAAGCAACAAAGAAGGGAACTGGCCACACATCGTATTAAACAATCCGTGGTCTAGTACAATGAAGTCCCTAAGACTTTATCCTCGACAGCAACGCCTGTTTTCGGACTACCGTTACCTTGACCTAGAAACATTGTCCTTGTATCTTGTAGATAAATGGAATTATAAAAGAAGCAGGTGGACAGCGGTCAGTGTGCTGGTCTCTTGACCAATGAAAACTTCTTAAAGAATAGGAGGTGCGTTCAAAATGTACTGGACCCAAACTTTTCCCGCTGAAACAAAAATGAAGTGTCCTCCAGCGGGGAGGTGTAGGGGACCTTCATGCACATGTCAGAATATTGTTTCCCACCTGTAGATAGCGTCAGTCACTGTCAGTCAGTCTGTGAATCGACTGAGTTCAGTGTTTGTCCGTCAGATTACCGATTGCCGCAAATTGACGGAACGACTTGAACAGCGGTATGTCATCACTTTTTTTTTTCTTACAAAAACTGAACAATACACAAGTGGAAATTATTCTAAAGATTCATCAGACTTTTTTGGACGATGCGAAACGCATCACACAATATAAGAAGAGGCACAATCTTCAAAGATTAGTGCATATGGTGGAGAGTGGATCATATTTCCGGTGACCTTTACTACGCGGAATGACAAGGTCATTGACCAAGTGCAGTCTTTGGTCATGCAGAACCATCGTGTTCCCATTCGTCAACATTGGTTCGGTACACTCCATTTTGGGCTTGCATTTGTCCCGGGGGAGAATGTTCGTGAAATTCCTGCCGAACGCAAAAAAAAAAATAAAAAAGAACAGTGTCGTAAAACCCAAACTAATTATACAAGAACGGCGTGGGGGATGTAAAAACAAAGTAACTTTGCTGTATTTTATAAACAGATTTACTGTAATAACATTATACCCCCCAACGACGTGCTTAAAGCGACCCGGGTTACCAATATAATAAATAATAACGCGCCGGAACAAACCATGGAAACGAGGTCACGTTCGCAATTTTGTCAAGCCAAATGGTTCACTAATCTGATTGTGAGGCTTGAGTAATCGATACTACCTCCACACTGTGAAGATAGTGGCGTGTATCGCGTGTATAGTGAGATATGCTATGAATATATAAATAATTGATGTTTCTGATCCCTTGGTGGTTTCAAGCATTACCATTTTTCATTCAAAGGGTTCCTTTGGAACAAAGGGCAGAAAATGATGCTTTCCATATCAACCTATTTTGAGCAGTCTTCTTGCTTGCCACCCGCAAAACTGTAGCTGCATTAGCCTCCTATTCAGCTATTCTTCGTCAAGTGCTACTTCACCTCCTTGCTCATCTTTCCCAGTTGGTTCCAGTTCGGTGCATGTCTGGTAATATTTACGGATTCCTTTCTGAGTGTGTGTTATATCTGTCTCAATTGTCTCTGAAGTCACGATCTCTATATGTGGTTCGTTGGTTCCTTTAAAGTTATGGACGAAATAATACTCATCATCATCATCATCATCATCATCATCATCATCATCATCAACCATCGGTCTATCTGGCCGTTCTAGAGCTATCAAGCCACAACGGATGCTCCCAATCTATTCTTATTTTGTGAGTCTTCTTAAGTTTCAACCATGAGACTCCAGCGGAACTGATATTTTCTCTCTCTGTTCATCGCCATGTGCTCATTCGCCTCGCCACTGACCTTGTGGGTTCCAACCCACCGCATATCTGGTTATATTTCAGCGCTATATTATGATGGATGTGTCCTACCCAACTCAACTTTATCTTCCCAAACGTCAGCCTTATTAATTGTTGTTGTGTACTTTTTCACATACATGTGCTTGCTTGCGATTATCTTTGTGCATCTATCACGAAATATGCGAAGTAGAAATCGGTTGATGAAGTTGTGGGATACCCTTAGTCACGTGTCGTGTTTCCGAGAACTATCGAGAAGGATCGACTTTACATTAGCTTTGAACAGCCAAATCGAATTTTCTCTAGAGAACGCATGTTGAAATATTCCTTACGTGCTACACTGATAACAAAAATTAATAATCCTTTTCCAACAAACAAAAAATCGGAAAACATATGTGCTTCTATCTCGTCGATTCTCACGCCATTGAGATCTTTCGGGTTTTCTGAATAAATCTGCTTCACAAACGCGTGCCTGGATTTGGCATTAGCAGTAAGTACCTGTTCTGATCCACCGTTGTTTGCCTGGTAGATTACTGCATTATCTAAAGTTGGTTCATCCTCCGCTACTCGAAGATCGCGCTTGGTAGAAGGTCAGGTTTCTCCTCGCACGGATATGTACACAGGCTAAGAAAGATTATAATAATTCCTCATTGCAATCGAAGATGGCGACATCATAAGTTGTGCTCAAAGATTACGACATCATAAGTTGTGCTTAAAGATGGCGACATCATAAGTTGTGCTCAAAGATGACTTCATTTTCTCGTAAAATTATTTTATCTGTTCGGATGATGCTGTAACTTGCGCGGTAATATATTAGAATGGGTCATATTTATGAAACGTTAGTCTCACTTTCAAGTCCCATACTTCCTTAAGCCATTAACATTGCCACAATTACCGGAAGTAGCACGCGATGCAGATTTTCCCAGAAGGTTTATTCCCGAAGCCTTTACCGTCAACAGGTAATCCACAACACGGCAGCATTGATAAGACCACCGTAAGATTCGTCTATGGTAGATAACACAGAGGATAAAGAAGCCGTACATGGTATTGAGAAGAGGAGGGTTGGAGTTCCCGGACATGATGATGATGACAATTCGGCTTTTTGCTCTGTCAAGATAGGGACACAACTACAGCTGGTTACTTTACAGGAAGCATGTGTCACTGGGGCCCGGAATGGGAGTAAAGACGTCACACTATAACCTGTCAGTGGTGCCGTAATAGGTGAACAAGGAGAAACTTTAAGTCACAGAATCTCAACACATATGACGTGGCATATATTTCTTGAAGACCTATACTCCACAGATGGTTTAAGAGATTTTGATTGATTGATTGATTGATTGATTGAGCATTTGCAGCAATGGTTTTAGTACTAAAAGATTGAAGTGATAAAGTTGATAGCACAACCTTCTTTAGATTCTTTTAGCGACACGCTTAGATGTTGACAGTGGTTCTATTTTCCGAAACATGTGTACCACTCAAATGTGCTCGTATATACATTGCTGAGGGGAAGAAAAGAAATCGAATGAGGACAAGACTAAGAGACATAAAAATGGTTCTGGGGACGGCGTGGGGTAGTGATAATGTGACACGGCTCACAATCCGAAGGTTTCGATGGTTTCGATACAAATCACAGCAGCGATGTTACCCCGAGGAAGCAAACCCTTAGAAAATGCATGCCGAATTCGGGTACAGTGGACCGACAGGTGCAAAATAGAAACACAGTGCAATGCACACAGTCTTGGGAATAGAGAAATAAGGCAAACCCCCCCAAAAAAAACTAAATAAAAGTTTAACATTATATCACAGAAAAGTAATGTCCACTACACACAATATAAAACTTTAACATTATACCACAGAACACAAGATATAAAACAGTTTAACGTTATAGAACAGAAGGGTGATACTCAGACCCCGGCTATAAAACCGTTCAACATTAGAGCCCAGAAGGGTGGTATTCAGACCCCGGCTATAAAAACAGTTCAACATTAGAGCCCAGAAGGGTGACAGTGACAAAACATATCAGCATTATTTAGGACAGGATGAAGTAGAACAAACAACCACGATCATTTACTTTAGATGGTATGATATATGGAGTAGTAGAAGAAAAATATGAAGAAATACAACAGAAATAGACACTTATGAAAAAGGTGATGATGATGAAGAAAAAGGAGAAAACAAACGAAGAAAAAGAAGGAAAGCTAGAGACAGAAGAAGATTAAGAAAAAGAAAGAAAAAAGAAAAGAACTAAAGCAAGAACATAAAGAAGAAGATGAAGAAAGAGTTGATGAGTAATTATAATTATAACAATAAGAAGAAGAAGGCGAAGAAGACGAAGAAACAGATGAGCATGAACAAATGAAGATAAAGAAGACAAAGAACTGCAAAGCCAAGAACAAGACGAAGATGAAAAAACAGAAAGAGATGAGGAAGAAGAGGAACGATAACAAACAGAAGTAGAACAAGCACTAGACGAACACGCAGGAGAAAAAGAGTGAAAAAAAAAATAAAACAGACAACGTATAGTTTGTGTCTGACAATATGTCTATTATTTCTATACGTCTCTTGTCAGCCATCATTCATGACGTCAGTAACGCAGTTAACAATAATGTTATACGTAAGAACAAGCATTACCACGATATAGAAATGCAATAGAAAAAGGATTATAAAGTACTTCGTCTCCAGCTTCCCGCAGAGAAGACTACGCGTAGCTATGATTCCATGTCGCATAAATAGCGTTATTGCTGGTGAAATATGTTATTACTACCAATTCCCGCGCAGAAGATCTGACTGCTAATCGAACTGTACAATATGGCAGAAACTTTAACAAATAAAGGATATCTCCCTTGACTTACTCTTCGCTTGCCTAACATCCTCGCCCATTGCTTCTCTACCCCTCCCTCACGGGACGATGAGGCGAACGTCTGGTCAGGCAAAACACACTGATCAGAAAATGTTAGCCAGGGCTAGGATAAATATACTGGCCAAGACCCTCACCTGACCTCCTCGTTGGTCGCCCTGGAAATAGGCTGTTGTCGAGGACAACGGTCTGGCTAACAAGGTGAGGTTCGACGTGATCCCCGTAGTAGTGAGTGTCACTCAGATGAGGCCAAGCATAGCACAACCACCTGGAGGACCCCGGTCCACCTTCATTAGCACGCTCGAGATGTGAGGAAAGCTACTGCAACCCGTCACTTAACGCCCTTTTCAAGGAGCACATAAGAGTAACCTACTCATTGCGGGCATTCGAAACAACAACAACCCCTCCCTCACACCTCAACCCACACCCCCATAATAATGTCTAAAATTATTTTGAAGATGACATCAAGTATTTATTAACGATGCAATCAAAAACGTACATTTTGATTGTAATGTTACATGGATACCGTTCAAAATAAGCAGGTCTGTTAACATTATGAAATAACTACAACGCTTGGTTGGCTAATTATTAAAGGTCCAATGAAATCAGCTGAGCAAGTGGCGTGTGAAAAGTCGCGTCGACACTTAGCGTTACAAAGTGACGTCAGGACTACTCAATGTTGACAAATCGTGAAAGTTAGTTGTGAAAGTACCCTCTGATAACACATTTGGCGCTTGTCAGTCAACAAAGACATGCAAACAAACCTAGGAAACTATCTATATTGATTTTCTCCAGTCATCTTTTCTTTAACTTTTAATGACAACTTGTGCATTTATCATGCAGTGTTTGATTTGTGTGTGTTTTTCTATCAAGTCTGTTCTTCCAGTGTCCCTTTTATAATATGTAAACCTTTAACTTTGTACAGGCAAATCTAGAGCAGTTTCGTTATGCTTTCGTATGTAGAAACCATATCACCACAGTCCATACAGACCATGAGATGCTCATGCTTTCTTCCAACCAATGGCGAAGAGAATGGATACTGATAGTTCATGACACTTGTTCATGTAGACACATCGGCTCCATTTTCAAGCACGTCTCCATACTCAACTCTTGCCTGATCGCAACCATTTTCAAAATGTGTAATAACCGATTCGCCACCAATCTCTGGATTGTTGATTCACCTTCAATCTTTGAATTGTCGATTCACCATCAATATGTGGACTACCGATTCACCATGAATCTCTAGATTGTCGTTTTTATCATAACGTCATAAACGGATAGCTTCAACACACACACACACACACAAATAGTTGATATCGGGAAATAGCTGCGGTTTGTTTTTGTCCGGCCGTAAGCGCCAACAAATTGACACAATGATAAAGCGAGCTCATTTTGTTGCTAAGAATTTGTGTACGAGACAAAACGCGTTTCTGTGTGCCTGTGTAGAAAATACAAACCAACACGAGATACCTCATTTATCAAACTTCATTTGCAATCGGCTCGCTTATTTAGGGGTATGATCCTCGTCTACGGTGCAAGAGATCCCCTGTTCAAATACTTTACGAGTTCTAAGTGTTTTTTTCTTCTTCTCATGATCTGTTTAAAACTAAGATTTAACCCGCTTTCAATAGATTTCATATTATTATGAAGTAATTTTGGGGAAACCAAAGGAAAAATTAAAACCTAAATAAAAATAACAAAACATAAAACACTCTTCTGGCAGAAGTTGGAGGGACGGGTTGGTGTTAGGGAGAGATAGAGAGAGAGAGTGGGAGGTGAGATGAGTAGGTTGAGAGGAAAGATATGAGTGGGTTGATGGGAAAGAGATGAGTGGGTTGAGGGAAAAGAGATGAGTGGGTTAACGGGAAAGAGATGAGTGGGTTGAGGGAAAAGAAATGAGTAGATTGAGGGAAAAGAGATGACTGGGTTGAGGGGAAAGAGAAGAGTGGGTTGAGGGTAAAGAGATGAGTGGGTTGAGGGTAAAGAGATGAGTGGGTTGAGGGTAAAGAGATGACTGGGTTGAGGGGAAAGTGATGAGTGGGTTAAGGGGAAACAGATAAGTGGTTTGAGGATAGGGAGAATGAGCGTGTTGGAGGGCATGGAAAGAGTACAATGGGAATGTGAGGAAGAGGAAAGGCGAAGGAAGGAATAACCCTAAACTGCTAATCTGCTGCTGTTTTTATTCAAGTTGTGTAGATCGACTGATGAACAAATGTTCTGCACTTGTCTGTTAGTCAAGAATGGAGAGTCCAGAACGGTGTCTCACCATCATCATCATGTAGCATGTCCTTTACAGAACGTCCCTCTCCCAACAGCCGATCTGTAAGACTCGATCTCTAGCCAGAACGTCCCTCTCACAACAGCCGATCTGTAAGACTCAATCTCTAGCCAGAACGTCCCTCTCACAACAGCCGATCTGTAAGACTCGATCTCTAGCCAGAACGTCCCTCTCACAACAGCCGATCTGTAAGACTCGATCTCTAGCCAGAACGTCCCTCTCACAGCAGCCGATCTGTAAGACTCGATCTCTAGCCAGAACGTCCCTCTCACAACTACCGATCTGTAAGATTCTCGATATCTAGCCAGAACTCCCGCATCTGTCACTGTCATATTCAGGACCTCTGTGATGTCTTGTGTCTATCTTCTCTTAGGTCTACCTCTGCCCCACTTTCCAGCCAACATACCCTCCAGTATTGTTCTCTCCAGGCCATTCTGACGTTTGATGTGATCAACATATTTTAATTTTCTAGACAAGATATCGTTTACTAGCTAATGTTCGACGATACATTTTTTAGGATATCTGCATTTTGTCTTTTCGCTATCCATGGTATTTTGAGTTCCCTTCTATAGCATTTTAGTTCAAAGATTCAAATCTTTTTCTTTAGTGTTTATGTGTGGTCCACGCTTCACACCTGTACCTTGCCACAGGGAAGATGCAAGTTCGCAGGATTTTTATGTTCGTAATTTTATTAGAGTTCTTCCATTCGTTTCTCACGATGACTACCCGAGTTAAGTAGATCGTAGATAACCAGACCACAGCATACATCTCCATTTTCTTTCTTTCTAGTTACTATAGAACTTAGCTGTACGTGTATATCCACCAGGTCTATAGGCACAACTATAACAGTGTAAGAGTGCCTTTTTATTTCAAATGGCTGTCCGGGGACGGCGTGGCCTAATGGCACGGCTCACAGCCCGAATGTTCGATTCCCATCACAGCACCGGCCGTTACCCCGGGGAAGCAAATCCTTAGAAAATGCAGGAGGAAGCAGACCCTTACATAAAATGCATGCTGAAGTCGGATGCACTGGGCCGACAGGCGCAAAATAAAAACCACAGTGCAACGCACACCTCCTTTGGGATTAGAGAAATAAGGCAAAAGCAAAAAAGAAAAAGACAAAAAATGGCTGTCCCATTCCCCCTTCTCTCTCCAAAACCTATGTATCTCAGTTAGCCCAATTTTGGATGGACGTTGTCCCATGGCCTTCTGTCTTACTGTCCAGGGTTTTTCTTGGACGTAAACTAAAGCCTCCAACTGATGGAGTATTTATGGGAGAGGAGACTATCGTCTGGTCAGGCAAAACATACTGACTAAAATCATTGGTCGGGAACAGGTAAAACATACTTGCCAAGTCCCCAACCTGACTTCTACGGAGGTTTCCTTGGAAACGGACTGTTTTAATTCTAGCCATACTAACGAGGTCGACGTAATCTCCATTTTAGTGAGCGACACGTAGATGAAGACAATAATATCACAACCGTCAGGAAGACCCTGGTCCACCTTCATCAGCACACCCTGGATGGGAAGAAAGCTACTGTAACCCGCCACCTAACCCCTCTTTATAGGGGGGGGGGTGGGTACAAAAAGAGTGATCTCACTCCTTGTGAGAAATCAACATCATCCTGGAGGGCTTAGCGCTCTTACACTTCACAGCATAGCGATCGAAGCATGACCCAGTTTCTTGATCAAAATTGTCAGGCATCCAGCCATCTATCCATCTACTGATCTATCTATATTGTTCCTATTATAACATAGATCTGCCATGGATGTTCCAAATCTGTTCATATTCTGATCAGTCATCTTAAGTTCCTTCCACGACATCCCAGCTGGACATTTCTTTAGTTCCGTCCACGACATCCCAGCTAGACATTTCTTTAGTTCCGTCCACGACATCCCAGCTGGACATTTCTTTAGTTCCGTCCACGACATCCCAGCTGGACATTTCTTTAGTTCCGTCCACGACATCCCAGCTGGACATTTCTTTAGTTCCGTCCACGACATCCCATCTGGACATTTCTTTAGTTCCGTCCACGACATCCCATCTGGACATTTCTTTAGTTCCGTCCACGGCATCCCAGCTGGACATTTCTTTAGTTCCGTCCACGACATCCCAGCTGGACATTTCTTTAGTTCCGTCCACGACATCCCAGCTGCACTTTTCTTTAGCTCCGTCCACGACATCCCAGCTGCATATTTCTTTAGTTACAATATCTCAGCTGGACTTTTCTTTAGTTCCTTCCCCGACATCCCAGCTGCACTTTTTTATTATTCAGCCGTTGTCGTTCTTAACCAGGTGTTATACTTAGATTATACTGGTTTAGAAGACTCTGCAGAGTCTGTAAACAACCAGTTGTTTTGGAGTGTGGTTAACCGATGTGTGAGTTTATCTTAACAGACTCAAACACTAGAGCAATGAAGACCCGCAGTCTGTTAGGCGCCATCTATGCTGCTCTTAACATAGCATATAGCCATGGCCGGTGTTATGCGTCACACAGTTAGTCGTGTATTACGACATGCTCTATGTAGGGAAATTGTTATATTCATGTCTTTGTCATACACAAAAGACACCGCCAGAACACACGCAACTCGTCTCTTTCTCTGTAGGCTCCAATCTAGCACCTGTCTGATTATATTGCGAGCTTTGTGTCTTATCCATTTCGACACATTCTCCCAAGCCTCTCTCTGTATTTCTTGTTGTCGAGTTCTTTGCCAGTAGTCTATGTATGCTATTTCATCTGAACAGTTTCAACCAGCTGTAAATTGGTACCTGACTTACTGATAACCAAGTCAAAGATCGTGTGTGATACTACTTCATAACAAGAGGAGACCTCCTGCAATGGAATACACAAGACCATCTCGGATAGATGTGTCTGCTATGGGATAACTTGTACATTTTCACACTGTAAACTGTCTAAATTGCTTTGTTGTTTATTTCCGTTAAATTTGCATTTTTTTAAAACAAGCTGTTGTGTTGTTGTTTAATGCCCAAGATGAGTAGGTTTACTCTTAAGTGCGCCCGGAAAAGGACGTTCAGTGGCGAGTTGCAGTATTTTTCCTCACATCCCGAACGTGCTGATGAAGGAGGACTGAAGTCCTCAAGGCGTTTGTGCTGTGATTGGCTTCATCTGCGCGTCGCTCACAACTACGGGGGTTTACGCCCATCCCCCACCTCGTTAGCCAGACAGCCAAGAAGAACAGCCCGTTTCCAGGAAGCACCACGAAGTAGCCGAGGTGAGGTTCTTGGCCAGTATATTCTGCCTGACCGTCACTAACATGTTTGAACATTATGTTTTGTCTGACCAGACGTTAGCAGTCCTCCGCAAGAGGAGACCTCTTACAATGGAATACCTAACACTTCATCCTTGATGGATGTGTCTGCTATGTGATAACTTTTACATTTTCACACTGTAAACGTTCTAAATTGCTTTGTTATTTATTTTCCGTGAAATTAGCAATTTTTTTTCCCCAAGCTGTTGCTTGAAATAGTTTTTTTTCCTTTCAAGATTTGCGGGTGGATGGGAGTGGGGGGTGAGGGGTGGGAGGGGGGGGGTGAGGGGTGGGGGTGGTATAGTCTAGTGGCTGTGAGCTTAGCTTACAATCCGAACGTTCCATGTTTAAATCTCGTCGCACTTAATCTAACAGACCAGAAATGTCGCTTGGTTTTTGTTCTTGTTGTCATCGCTTCTTCGAGTGGACCCAGCTGTATGTATGCACCTGACGAAGTCAGTGACAAATTTCTGAGTTCCCGTTGGAGCTACGAAGTTCGTACTCTATAGTCTGCACTATCAGCAATAGAATCAAGCACATAGAGGACGAAGTTGGCTCTATGAGCTATTTACCAAGTTGTTTTGAAATAGTCAAGATTGTTGTGTAAGACTAGTTTACATTTTTCAATAAATTCTTGTTTTCGAAAACTTGTGTGATGTGCGAATGGGGAAAAGCCATGCGAGGAGGCAAAATGAGCTAATCATTACATTTAGAAATAGTTTCTTCTTTCAGTCGGATACCTCGTATAAATGCTGATGGGGCTGGGCCAAACAGCGAAGAAAAAACTACTATCAGTCCTGAACCAAAGCTGGAAAAGGGGTATTGTACCCCAGGCATGGAAGGATGCAATACTGGTACCAGTACCAAAAACAGGAAAAGATAAAACAGATCCGAATGGATACAGGCCCATAAGCCTACTGAGCTGTGTCGGCAAGCTGATGGAACGGATGATAAACACCAGACTGATGTGGCATCTGGAAGAAAAACGAATTCTAATCCCACAGCAAGCCGGCTTTAGACAGCACAGATCCACTGAGGACCAGGTCATCCTCATAGCCCAGGAGATAGAAGATGCCTACCAGGCACAGAAGCACACAGTAGCTGTCTGGGTGGATCTGGAAAAGGCATTTGACAAAGTCTGGAAGGACGGACTTAGAGTCAAGCTGAGAAGAAGTGATGTCTGTGGGAAGATGTACAAGTGGATCAACCACTACCTCAAACAAAGAACGGCCAGAGTCCAAGTACAAGGGCAGATGAGCAAAAAGGTGACACTCGAGCAGGGAGTACCCCAAGGGGGAGTACTGTCACCCACACTCTTTCTGGTATATATAAACGATATTACAGAGAATATACCAAGAAGAGTCCATAGCTCAATGTTTGCAGACGATCTGGCTATGTGGACCTCTGAAAAGAATCTCACCATAGCAAGAAACCGGATGCAAACGGCCCTAACATCGCTGGAAGAGTGGGCGAACTCATGGCTGGTAAAAATAAACGAGGAGAAAACCACGTGCACAATATTCTCGCTCTCATTAAAACCCCAAAGTACCAAATTAAGCCTAAACGGCAAAATCCTGCAGCCAAACGACAACCCAACCTATCTGGGAGTCACATTTGATCGGCGCATGACATGGAAAAGTCAGATTGAGAGAAACCGAATGAAAGCCAGAGAAAGAATGGCGATCATGAGGAAACTTGCTGGCACAAGCTGGGGAGCAGACGAAAGCATACTAAAGAAACTGTACACTGGAAGAGTGAGACCAGTTCTCGAGTATGGCATTGCGGCATGGACAACAGCAGCGAAGGCGAACTTCGATAAAGTTAACAAACTTCAAAACCAAGCCATGAGAATCATAACAGGTGGCATGAAGTCAACGCCAATTGTAGAACTTGAAAAGATTACAAGACTGCAATCCATGACCGATAGAAGAGACTGCAGAGCCCAGCTGCAGTCAGAGAAACTCCGAAGACTGACGGACCATCCAATGTACCAGAGACTAAACAATCTGGGAAATGGGAAACTGAAGCGGAGAAACTTTGCAGAAATAGCCAAAGCAAAGATGCACGAAGATCCCACAAACGCACTAACAACACCAAAACCCATCACTACTGTACGAAAACCTACTTGGAGGCAGGATATATTTCCAGGAGTGGTAGAAAATATACCAGGTATTGCAAACAAAAACTGCCAGAGTGAGAAAGAAAGGAGAGACACTACCCTAAGCTTCATAACGAAAAGCTACCCAAGCATGGACTGGACCCATGCATACACCGACGGTTCTGTAACAAACACTACACAGAACGGAGGGGCAGGAGCATTCCTGAACCTACCAAATGGCACAAATATAACACTGTCATTCGCTACTGGTAAGTACACAAGCAATTTCAGAGCAGAGGCAGAGGCACTGAGGGCGGCAGTGGAAGAAATGGCAACACACAGTGAAAATGAGAGCCATATAGTCTTGCTGACAGATGCTCTCGAAGTAGTCACAGCGCTAAAAAGCCAGAAGAACACTGAGCTTAATGACTTAAGAGCAGCACTCTGCAAACTGTGCCAGCAGTCCGCACCAAAAAGGGTGGTGATACAGTGGGTTCCGTCACACTGCAACATCCAAGGAAACGAGGAGGCAGACAGACTGGCAAAAGAAGGTGCAAGACTACCACAAACAGATACCAGTATGACGTACGAAGAGTCAAAACGGCTTATCAAAGCCAGATACATGTCCAAATGGGAAACCGAACATACTGGTTACACCAAAAACGATGCCTATTACCAGTTGAACCGAAGAGAGCAGGTCGTTGTCTTCAGACTTCGCACTGGCCACAACAGACTGAGGTACCACCTATTCAACAAACTGAAGATAGGGTGTACCGACGAATGCCCGTGCGGTACTGGTAAAATGACCACTGAACATCTGCTGCAGAACTGCCCGACATACGAGGATCAGAGAGAGCAGATGTGGCCATTGCCAGTGGAACTGCAAGACAAGCTGTATGGTAGTGGCGAGAGTCTCAGGATGACCGCTGCTTTTTTCGAAAAAATAATGGTTACTGTCTGACTGTGTACGCAGAAGAAGAAGAAGAAGAAGGATACCTCGTATCAGTTAGTCAGAATTGAACGGCAATTGACAAATAATGCAACAAAAGAACACGTTAAAACAGATGAAGACTGTGGAAGGAAAGTGCAAAGGATATTACACACAATTTGGCAGAAAACTCAAACTATGATGTTCGCTAAATGTGAACCTAAGCGAGAGAAAATGTTCTCATGCCGTTGAATACCTTGCCAAGAATTGTGATACGGAGGTCTAAGCATTTGGTGTCTCATGAATGGAGTTCACAAATATTGATCGTCGGAGAGCAGCCTTTGCAGCTCTTTGTTCTAGGGGGAAATAGAAGTAATAGGGTAAGTAATTGACGCCAGGGGAAGGGGAAGGGGGAGGCACAAAGGAGCTTGAGTTATGAAACTATGCGGTCGGCCGGCCGTTCCGTCTGTCTCCTTATCTATCTATATGTCTGTCCGCCTACCTACCTACCTGCCTGTCAAACTATATATATATATGTCTGTCTATCTACCCTACCTACATGTCTGCTATCCATCCATCCATTTTTCCTTCCTTCCATCCATCCATCCATCCATCCATCTATCTACCTATTTATCTATCTATCTATCTATCTATCTATCTATCTATCTATCTATCTATCTATCTATCTATCTATCTATCTATCTATCTATCTATCTATCTATCTATCCATCCATCCATCCATCCATCCATCCATCCATCCATCCATCCATCCATCCATCCATCCATCTATCTATCTATCTATCTATCTATCTATCTATCTATCTATCTATCTATCTATCTATCTATCTATCTATCTATCTATCTATATCTGTGGGGGAGAAGACTAATGTCTGGTCAGGTACAACATACTGATCAGATATGTTAGTCATTGTCCGGCAAAATATAATGGCCAAGACCATCACCTTGGCTTCCTCGCAGCCCTCACTGGAAACGGGCTATTTTCATGTCAGCCTGGCTAACGATATGAGAGATCGACGTAATCCCCATAGTATTGAGCGACACTCAGAGGAAGCCAAGCATAGCACAGTCGCCTGGAGGACCCCGGCCAACCTTCATCAGCATGCTCGGGATGTGAGGAAAGCTACTGCAACTCGCAACTTAACATCCTTTTCAGGGCGCACAAAAGAGTAAACCTACTCATTGTGGGCATTCGAAACAACAATCAATATATTTGTCTGTATGTCTTTCTGAATTGTACGGCCTATCTATTTGTCTTGTCTTGTCTGTCTGACTGGAAGTCTATTTTTCGGGTTGGTTGTCTGTCATTCTATCTGTCTGTCTGTTTATCTTTCTGCCTATCTACTGCCAATTTGGCTGTTTCTCAGTGTGTCTACATGTAGGACTGTCAACCTATCTTGCTCTCTCTATCTCTCTCTCTCTCTTGCTCCTTCTATCTCTCTAGTTCGCTCTGCACAATCATCGTTTTGTATTGACAGAGAACCCAGCCGCAGGTGAAAGCCGACAGGAATAACACAGCTGTCAATTTAATAGTGAGATTCTAGAGAGAGAGAAACAACAGACATCACTAAAGCTGATTACCTAGGACGTGTATGAGCTGGGAGAGAGAAAGAGAGAAAGAGAGAGTGATACAGAGATAGAGAAAGAAAGACATGGCGAGAGAAAGTGATACACAGAGAGAGAGAGTGACACAGAGAGAGAGAGAGAGAAAGAGAGAGAGTGACCCACACACACATAGAGATAGAGAGAAAAAGAGAGAGTGACACACACATAAAGATTGAGAGGGACACATACATACATATAGATAGAGAGATAAATAGAAAGAGAGTGAGAGAGGGAGAGAGCGAGTGGCACACACACGCACAGAGAGAGAGAGAAAGTGAGAGTTGCACAAACACACACAGTGAGAGATATATAAATATATAGATAGAGAGAGAGAAACAGAGAGAGAGAGAGAGAGAGAGATAGCACCGTTTGCATAGTTTAATAGGTGATGGCTTGCAGGTATAATAAACATATTTGCCTAAAATTAGAAAAGAAGACTAACTTTTCTGACAAGCAGAAAATGGACGATTAACCAACAAAATCAGAAGTGTTCAGCCTTTATAAGTCGTGGGTCGTGATGTCAAACTTGGCCTGGAGCTTAGTCCAGACTTTCAATGGAAGTGCTAGCCCAACCGTTATGAGTCGTGGGTCGTCATGGACCCTAGTCCAGACTTTCAATGGAAGTGCTAGCCCAACCTTTCTGAGTCGTGGGTCGTGCTGTCAAACTTGGCATGTACCCTAGTCCAGACTTTCAAAGGAAGTGCCAGTTGACACAAGTGGCCATACTATTACGAGTAGTAGAGAATTAAACGAGCGTCTGAGTGACGGAGTGGTAGAGCATTCTTTTTTCGTGTCAAATGGTAAGTGTTTGACCTCGTCATCCCCATGATTCTGTCAACCCAGCTGTAAATGGGTACAAGGTTCATTATTAGGGAAGGAAAGGCAACGAGTAAGAAAACTGGCTACCCCACATCATAAGAAACGGAGGGATAGTACAATAAAGTCTCTAAAACTTCATCCCTGACAGCACTGTCTGGCTATAGGACTACACTTTCTTATACAGATACTAACAATGTAGTTACACCTTTACCAATGATGTTTCTCTTATTATAATGCACTGGGTCCAAGGACGAGAACTCGATTACTGCTGGGTCATAGCAACAATAAGATTGGACTCGACATGCAGAAGAAATTAAGTGGAAATTAAGTCGGAATGCGGGCAACATTTTTTGCTTGGACTGATATTTTAGGGTGTCGATATAGCTGAAACGTAACGGTGATTGCTTATAAAGAAACGAAAACATGAAACGCTGGTTTTTCAAATCCCACAAGTTTCAAGCGTCACCTGGTCTCAAGGGTGGTGAGACCAGCGTCTAGTTATATTGGATATTGACGAAATACATGAACACCAAGTGTACACGCTGTGCACGAAAGAGAACCCTTGGTAATTTAAAGTCGATAAGAGAATGCCATTAGCCACTGTCCGGGCAAAATTATAAAATTTAATGAATTCCTATCCACTACGCAATTTACTTTCTCTCAGACGTAGATCTAGTAAGTCAGAGAAAGTACGCATTGCAAAAGAAAAACTTACTGTGGATAGCCTTTCGTTTACCTGTGCTACTTAGCAGCAGGCATAGCCTGACTGTTTTTCCTTCTTCTTCGTCGGTCGTTCTCAAATTCCAGCTATCAAGCCATGAACAGGGCTTCTCGTGTAACTGGCTGTAGTCCGGAGAACGGAATGCGTTTTGTCGTAGTTTACAGCTTGACTGCGATATTTGTACCTTTCGGTCCGACACATCCGACTTCAGCAAGCATTTTTTGAGTACTGGGTTAGCATTCCCTCTTCAATCCCTTCCCCTTAGCCAGTCTGCCCTGCTGCAGCCTGTTATCCAGGATTACAACATGGAGGTGTAGAAGGGTCTTGGCAGCTCTGGTTCGCTGGCCCTGACGCAAGCAGTCAGCTATGGGCCGCTGCAGCTCATGCGCTGCTCAGCGTCTTGATCCCAAGTAGGTTGTTGAACTCTAGCCTAATGTCGAGATTGATGCTGTATCGTTGTGAACATAAATTCTTCTTATTTTTGTTTCCCTCATACACAAGCATGACAAGAAAGGATCAAGCCCCAGTATTCAGACCGGAAACAGTCCAATGCAGACTTCAGCGCGTTGTTTAGGAACTACAACATTGGACACATAGTCCTTACCAATCCATTTGATGGATACACAGAATGGTGATAAAGTTATTAAAGCCACGTTTCGAATGAAATATTTGTGATTATTTGAGAGACGAAAACGAAGAAGGAGAAGAAAAGGAAGAAGAAGGAGATGAAGAAGAAATTACAAACAAAAATAATATTCTTACCTCACTGGACAAAAACGGAAAATGCGTTTAGAATTGTCACTATTAATTCAGGAAGATCACATCCATGTTTTTAGAATGCTTTGTTTATATAACAAATAACAAACATGATTACTAACTAACAAATATTTGGCTACACAAATGCTTCAGCAGATATTTAGCACATATTACAGATTTGTGTTTATATAAACGTAGTTCACTTTCAACGAAAATATGTCAAGATGATGTCCCTCTTGCTAATCTTTGTACGCACAGCGTATAGGCCGCGGGGGCTACAAGAATGCACACGAGAGCATCACTAACACATCATTGGTATTTTGGGAAAAGGGAGAAACAGCCTCGACTTCGCTCTTGTTTGAATAGACACGAACAGTTTGTCAGGGGCCGTAGGCGTCCGTGAGGGGAGGTGGGCGGGGTTGGAAGTGAGCTGACTAAGGTGGTTTCACATTTGTAAATATCTGAGCATTCTCAGACATTGATGTCACTTATATTTGTCAGAAACATGTTGGTGAATATTTGTTTAATACTTGTATGTGAATTTGTGTTTTTATATTTGCATGTGAATAATTATTGAAAATGTCTCTGTGAATATTTATTTAATATTTGTATGTAAATTAGTGTTTTTTTATTTGCATGTGAATAATTATTGAAAATGTCTCTGTGAATATTTGTTTAATATTTGTATGAGAATCTGGAAAGAAATTGTCAGTGGAACAAATGATTGAGAAGAGTGGGAGAGTTTCAAAAGAGTTATAGAGAAACTAAAAGAGAAATGTATTCTATGTAGGAAGGTAATCTCCTATCGTGAAAAGTAGATTATTAGTTAGATCTAGTTAAATCTGGAAGGGAAACTAAATGGACTTATGTGTGAACTGCAGAAGACAGTGAGGTTTATATAAGAGACAACTTTGCAGATGTAGACAAACCAAGCGAACGAAAGAAGAAAACGAAGTTAAATCTAGAAGAGCTTAAAATAAAGCATGGAAATATATTTAGAGGCAGGTATATCAAAAGAAACATATCTAAAATTTTTGGACAAGCAAAACATTGCTCAGAAAGAGAATAAAACAGCAATAGTAGACTTCGAAAAAAAATCATGCTCCAAAATCAAGATTGGTAATAAAAGCTTCTTTTCTAACGTTAGCAATAAACAAAAAAGGAACGACAAAGTAGGACCTCTCAACGATTGCACAGGAAACACACAGAGAATAGGGATGCTGCTTATCCATTCAATCAGTACTTTGGCCCAGTCTAAACAAAAGAAGACTGCTCCAAGATTCCACAGCCCATAGATTTCTTCCAAAGAGACATGGATACAGTCGGATTAAGATAAATCTGTATAACAGAGGAAATGGCTTTTTTAAAATTGGAGGGGTTGAAGCTGGATAAATGCCCGGGACAAGATGGTGTTCATCCCAAATTGCTGTTTGAAATTAGAGACCTGTAAGTAAAACATTTGGTTATATTATGTTCTCAATCTCTTACGAAAGGGATTGTGCCAGGGGATTGGAAAGATGCAGGAGGGATGCCCTTGCTGAAACATGGCAAACAATATGATCCAGCAAATTATAGACGAGCTTAACGAGCATAGCCGAGGGAGTGGGCATAAATAACAAATACTCTTAGTGGTGGCAGGTAAAATGTGGAATGCCACAGGGCTCAGATTTGGGACCAATTTTGTTCTTGATATATATCAACGATTTGAACATTGATATTGGATCTAGGATTGCAGGATTCGCCGACGACACAAAACTATACAGTAGTGTCTCATCTAAAGCAAACGGGTATATATTTAGGTTAGATTTGGATACAATTTGGGAATGATCTGAGAGCTGGAAAATGGAGTTTAATGTAGATAAATGTACAGTTTTCCATGTATGTAGATTCAATATGGAACATAATTTCAGAATGGAAGAAAACAATATTAGAAAAATAGAAAGGAAAGAACCTAAGGGTTATAAAAGATCATACAGGTAAGGTGCGTGAGTAATGAAAATGGCAGATGTAAAGTTAGGTATGATAAAAAGCAATATTGAACGTAGGAGCAAGGGAGTCATAGTCAAATTGTATAAAGCATTAGTTGGATCTAGATTGGAGTACTGTGTACAGATGTGGAGTCCATGTAAAAGTGTGGATATAAACATGCTGGAAAGGGTACCAAGAAGAGCTACAAACATGATCGCCGGGTTTCAGAATTATAGTTATGAGGAAAGACTAAAATAAGACTGGTCTTCAGTGTCTAGAACAAAGAAGAATTTGAGGGGACTTAATACAAGTGTATAAAATAATAAATGAAAAGGAAAAATTAGACTATACCAAGTTTTTCAAAGTACAACCGACTACAAGAACAAGATGGCACAGCTACAAATTGTTTAAAGACAGGTCTAGATTAGATATTAGGAAATATTGTTTTAGTTAGAGAGTAGTGAATTCTTGGAATGCACTGTAGCAGGATGTAGTGGAAGCACAGTCAGTTACTGCATTCAAAAATAGATTGGATGCTCACAGTATTTTCGGTATCCGTGGAGTGAAATAAACTGGTTGTATATATACTCTGTAGATCCTTCTAAACCATAATGACGTCAAATTCAATACAATGAAACAACAAGAAATACAGTCCGTTCACTTGTATACACTACACAGAAACTAGTGCAACAAAATATGCTAATTTAGCAGGACAAGACTGTTCAAGGGCACGCTACCTCAAATACCGAGAACAAGAAACAACTACTCTTGTGTTAGTTGCTCAGGCAATGCTGTTGCTACTTCCCGATCGATCAGAGCACGAGCTGCGACCACGACCAAGAAAAGTGGTACCTCACCCTCAGTATAACCTTCGTGACAGGTAAAGACTGAGAGAAGTGGAGAGGCTATGGATCTCTCCTGTTCCCATTATGTCAGTTGTAGTTCGTTTCAAATTCTCCCTGCGTATGTTTCTTCCCCACGCGCATTGGTCTTCTTGATGGGGTTTCATTATTATGCCATTAGTGTAAAGCGGTTTATCTTACAGGTCTGGTATCATCAAAGCAAAGGGCGGGTGGGATGTGTTGATTTGTGAGGGTGGAATTGAAGCAGTTCTCTGCCGAAGACGGATGTGTCGGACCGAAAGGTTGGACATATCGCGGTCAAGCTGTAAACTAGCGACACGACGCATGGCTTGATAGCAGGAGATTGAGAACTAACGCAGAAGAAGAAGATGAAGCTGTTAATGGCACCGCCCGTAACACAAACTGGTTTGTTAATCGGATTGGCCCATCTGCAAGATCGTACCCCTATGGAAAGTAAATCCATATTTGAAAATTCGTACTGAAGTCGGATACACTCGGTCGTTAAAGCTCAAAACTCAGCACAACGTAATCCGACTTTGGAAACAGAGTGGTCAAGAGAAAACAAATGAAAAAATAAAACGATCCCAGATGTTTCTTCTTTGCCTTCGCCGGCATCATCTTGACCTTAGTGCTGCGTCACTACACAATGTTGTCCATGCTCTCTCCAATCTAAGGATATATCCTTTAACTGATTTACTCCAGAGTATGTTGGCCTCCCGTCACGTTTATTTTGGCAATGTAAAAGTATTACTAGCAAATACAGGCACACGTATACACTGAGGAAAACTTGCTATTGAGAAACTGTTGAGTATATGCATTGCAATTGTTGATTGGATGGTTGGTTATTGATACAGTGGAATGTGGACTCCTGCCCTTTGATCCAATGCCATATAGTAATATCAGCAAATGTTTGTAAGCTGTTGTTTAGTTCCGTACACAGTGTTCCATTTGTTTTGCTTTGGAGGAAGAAGTTCTTTCCTAACACTGGCAAGCGCAGGACATTTAGCAGATATGGTGCTCAACAATTTCAAAGGGATGTGTTTCAAAGTCGGCACTCTGTTCAAATGACTATTAAACTTTCACTTAAGGTTAACGTCTTTATACTGGTTTAGAAGACTCTGCATAGTGTGTTTACAAC
This sequence comes from Ariolimax columbianus, assembly GCA_036924085.1. NCBI lineage: Eukaryota > Metazoa > Mollusca > Gastropoda > Stylommatophora > Arionidae > Ariolimax > Ariolimax columbianus. The sequence goes on from JAVGWX010000006.1 coordinate 79,922,096, forward strand.
CAGTTTCAATTACATTTCCTTGATCTAAAATCTATGCGCATCCAATCTATACTTAAATACATTAATTGTCCAACACTCCCTGTGGCAATACATTCCAGGCATTCATCACTCTCTAACAAGATATTTCCTTCTATCTAATCTATTTAAGTTGTGTTTTAAAGTGCAATGTTGGAAAATGGTGCTTTGATCTCTCCTTTTTATGAGGTTGATGTTGTCTTGGGGATTTGGGATGACCATGTGTTTGTAGATTTCTTTCCCAGTATTTCCCATTGCTCATCTATTCAGCCTGAAATTTTTATTCACAGTCTTCAGTAGTTGTTTGACTGTCTGTAGGGTTGTTGGTGTGTATTGTTGTTCTTGACTTGATCAGTTCCTAACCAGCCTTGTCAGATGTATTAGAGTGACCAGGGATCCATTGCATAACTAGTCTGACTTAATGGAATGTGGTAAGTTGGCTGGCATCTAGGGATATTTTGGTAAGTTCAGGCTTACAATGACCACCATCATCCAGATCTTGAGGGCGGACAATGAATGTGTAAAGATTACGATGCGTTGGACTTTTGATTGAACAGTATCAAATACAATCCTCAGCACAACGTACTACTGCTAATGTACCTACCTACAGTCAACAAGATTGTAATTGTTCAAGCCAATTTCTCAGCTGTACGGCATTGAAAGCAATTTTGTGAGACAAAATATCGGCTCTTCGAACCGAATCTGATACACATGCGGGACTTAAATATTTATAGTTGAACGTGATTATTTTAACATTTTGTTTGCTAACAACATTGGTGAGAGATAATAATTCGCCTATCGTCGTTAATGAAAACCACCAACCCCATTCCATGTCATTCTCCATCCTTGAGTATGTGGTGCGCTTGTGACTGATCAAGCCAGCGCGAGCTCGGAAAGTTCTGTGACACGACTAGCATTCTGGTATTTCCTCTGTTTTAGACTTTCTAATTGCGCGTTTATCTTGGGCTGACTGATCAAGCCAGCGCGAGCTCGGAAAGTTCTGTGACACCACTAGCATTCTGGTATTTCCTCTGTTTTAGACTTCCTTATTGCGCGTTTATCTTGGGCTGACTGATCAAGCCAGCGCGAGCTCGGAAAGTTCTGTGACTCGACTAGCATTCTGGTATTTCCTCTGTCTTAGACTTATCGATTGCGAGTTTATCTTGGGCTGAATGATCAAGCCAGCGCGAGCTCGGAAAGTTCTGTGACTCGACTAGCATTCTGGTATTTCCTCTGTCTTAGACTTATCGATTGCGAGTTTATCTTGGGCTGAATGATCAAGCCAGCGCGAGCTCGGAAAGTTCTGTGACTCGACTAGCATTCTGGTATTTCCTCTGTTTTAGACTTCCTGATTGCGCGTTCATCTTAGGCTGACTGATCAAGCCAGCGCGAGCTCGGAAAGTTCTGTGACTCGACTAGCATTCTGGTATTTCCTCTGTTTTAGACTTCCTGATTGCGCGTTTATCTTGGGCTGACTGATCAAGCCGCTTGCAACCGCACTTTTCAGGTTGAAAGATTTTGATCAACGTTTCCGCAAGGGTTAATGTCTATGTGATAGTACTTAATGTGATAGTACTTAATGTGATAGTACTTAATGTGATAGAACTTAATGTCCTGATTCAGGCCATCATTGAAACACTTTTTGGACGTCCCTGGTGATGGTTCTGCTTCACTCAGTTCACCATACAGGAGCCTCTTTAGAAGTTCTTCGGTCGAGATTCGGACAAGGTGGTGAATTTTCAGACAATTCATGTGAAAATGATTTAGCCTTCTTGCGTCAACAGCATAGACAGTCCAGCTCTCACACGCATAGAGCAGGGTGGAAAGAATGGCGGCACGGTGTACCTCCAGCTTACTGGTTATGCTGATGTATCGACGTTTCCACACTGTTGAGCGCATTCGACCAAAAGCTGGACTTGTCTTTGCTATCCTGCTATCCAGCTCATCAGCAATAGTCACTGATCGCGACAGCGTACCTCCGAGATAGACACATTTTTCAACCGCTTGTAATTTCAATCAGCTCACTGTAACCACTAGCTGTTTATACGCTGTGCCTGGTGCTGGTTGGTACATGACCTCAGTTTTCTTTGTGCAAAGGGTCAAACCAAAGTTGTCACAAACAGCAGAGGTCCACACCATCCTGTATATTCCGTTCTGAGCTACTGTTCAGAGCACAGTCATCCACAAACATGAGTTTGCAAATCGTGTCTCGCATCACCTTGGCATTCGCATTCATTGTGCAGGGATTGCATAGACCACCATCCATGCGGTAATTTATTGGTATGCCATACTTGGTGTCCTTGAAGGCGCCCGTCAGCATAGGTGAAAACATCACGATGAACATGGTTGGGACAAGTGCACATCCCTGTCTCTCGCCGTTATTGACGTCGATTGACATAGAGGTCTCGCCACTGCCAAGTGTATTTGCCAGCATGCATTCGTGGAGCTATTTTCATCATGGTTACACATTTGACAGGGCAGAGGAATTCGGACATTATAGCCCACCTTGCTGACTGTATGAAATGCTTTTGTGAGATCACTGAAGCCAAATCACGGGTAGTACTATCTAAGAATGTGACCATGAACAAGGACCGTTTGCGCTGTCTCTGCTGGAGAATTAATTGTATCCATAACATCTCAATTTGTTTAATTCTTTTCCAAGCATTAATAAGCAGCGATTGTAACTTTCGGACTAGGTCGTCCAGAGAATGTAGAATAGAGGCAGTATGAATCAAACAATTATTTGATGTGCTAACTTAACATGGCATCTTTACTCGACAATTTGAAAATAACATCAATTTATCTTCTTCTTCTTCTTCTTCTTTTTTTACCACTTCTATTATATACATTTTCTATGCTTTCCTATACCTTCTTTTTCTTCTTCTTATTCTTCTTCTTTTTTTGTTCTTCTTCTTCTTCCTCCTCTTTTTCTTCAATTCTACTACTGCGTATTCGACTACAACTTTTACTTCAACAATTACTACAAAACAACAACAACTATTACTACTACAACTACAACTACTACTTCTACTTCAACTACTACAGCTACTTCTACAACTGCTACTACTACTGGTACTACTATTACTACTGCTACTACTACTACTACTACTACTACTACTACTACTACTACTACTACTATTTATAATGCTACAACTACAAGATGATCTACTTCTTTTTATTACTTTCCTTATTTCTGCATCTGCTTCTTGATATTCTTATTCTTCTTCTTCTTCTTCTTCGTTCGTTCTCAATCTCCCACTACCAAACCCTGAAAGGGCTTAAGTAGCAGAATGTAGTCCAGAGAACGGAATGCGTTGTGTCGTAGTTTACAGCTTGGCTGCGATATTTGCACCTTTCGGTTCAACACATCCGACTTCAGCAAGCATTTTTTTAGTACCGGATTAGCATTCCCTCTTCGATCCCTTCTCCTTAGCCAGTCTGTCCTGCTGCAGCCTGTTATCCAGGATCACCGAGTGGAGGTGTAGAAGGGTCTTGGCAGCTATGGTTCGCTGGCCCTGATGTTAGCAGTCAGCTATGGGTTGCTGACCAATGCAGCACATACGCTGCTCAGCATCTTGATCCCGTATTCCTATTCAATTACTGACCTTACTGTCGTTTGTTGGTCCACTGAACCGCACTTTTTTAAAATGTAAGTCTCTTTTGGATACGCTTGAAAATGAGGAAAACACAAACAATCCGGTTAGAAATAACAAAACAATGATCAAATATCAAAATATATAATTAACAAACAAAATATTAATTATTTGTTTGTCAATATAATGTTTATTATAAGATCTTATTTTCCGTTAACTATAATTGGTGCAATTTAGATAAGAATAACATTGTTAGACACTACTTAATTGATCTGGATATTTGTCATTTTATTGCCAATGTAAAGGATAAATTAGACTATAACGATTTTTTCAAAGTACAACCGACTACAAGAACAAGAAGGCCCATCTATAAATTGTTTAAAGACAGGTCTAGATTAGATGTTAGGAAATATTTTTTTAGTCAGCGAGTGTTGAATTCTCGGAAAGCATTGTAACAGGATCTAAGGGGAAGCAGAGTCAGTGCATTCAAAAATAGGATGGATGCTCACAGGATTTTCAGTATCCGTGGAGTGAAAAAAACTGGTTGTATATGGAATCAGTAGAGCCTTCTAAACAAGTATAATGAAATTAAGTCAAGTTAAATAGTTGTTTTCTCCTTTCCTAAATATCGACTGCACCAAGTGGTTCACGGGTTGAAACGAATAGGAGTCACTGTCAGCTTCTGAAAGGCAACTTCGTGATATGCAACTAAGGAGGGTGTGCATGGCACTATCAATCCTATTATGTAAAACATTGCTATAGAAACTACTAAAGGAGGTTCTTGGATACATGCTTCATGTAATGGGACCAGGGTAGTGGTGGCCGTTGTCTTACATAGGTCGAGAAAGTGAATCAGTCAATCAAGCAATCAGTCAGTAATTAATAAATAAGTAATCTATTAGTCAGTCATCAATCAAATCAATTAGTCATCGATCACTCAATCAATCAGACATCAATTAAATCAATCCGTCATCAGTCAGTCAATCAATAAGTCAGTCTGTCATCAATAAAATCAATCAGTCATCAATCAGTCAGTCATCAATCTTCTCAATCACTCGTCACTCAGTCAGTCATCAATTAAATCATTCAGTCATCAATCGAATCTGTCAGTTATTAATCAGCCACAAATTAGTCAGTCATCAGTCATCGATCAAACCAGTCAGTCATCAATCAGTTATCAATTAAATTAGTCAGTCATCAATCAGTCATTCATCAATTATATCAGTCAGTCATCAATGAATCATCAATCAGTCACCAATAAAATCAGTCAGTCATCAATCAGTCATCAATCAAATCAGTCAGTAATCAATAAATCAGTCCCTCCTTAATCAGTCAGTCATCAATCAACCAGTCATCAATCAGCCAGTCAGTCATCAATCTGTGACAGTTCCAGCTGGAGCATGGGCGTTTAGGGCAGGGGAGATTGGGCTGTCGACTCTTGGAACAAAGGCTGCCTGAAGGCGTGCCAAGGTAAATCCCCTTCTCAGCACAGAGTTTACAAGGTAAACGAGGGGTTTAGGTGGAACATTTCGTGTGTTACATGGTTTGGGTTATTCGGAGCTGAGGTGGGGGTTCGTAGCTGACCACTCTGGGTCCGCGTTCAGAATTAGCGTGGTGGGGGGGGGGGGCGTTGGTGACAGTCAGATGCCGCCACGGCCTGGACCGACATTTAGAGTGACAGGGATTCGGAGATAGTCATCCAATCACAATTAGTTTAGGGTAGTTTCAAATTAGAGTGATGCTAGGTCAGACAACTAACAGAGGCCCATTTGGCAGCCATGTTGCTACTCGAGACTATACAATACTCTGCAAAGATGAACTCAAAGAGACTAGAAGAATGACTGAAAGGCTGTCAGGAGTCAGAGTGAGTGAGTTTGCAGGGTGATTGGACCAGCAGACACCTCGAGTCTTGGCTAGTTGCTCTATAGGTGTTTATGTTGAACACCCTGTGAACAGTAAGAGATCTGAATGTCTGTCATACGTGCAGGACACCTAGTGAACGATGCGTAATCTAATTACATATTAATGTACAGATTCGTGTGAATACGTCAAGCGTTTTAAGTATTTAGAAATGAATGCACAGATCACCTGATTGTAAGTGATCTGGTTGTATGTGAATATACAGATCGTCTAATGACGATATATGAATGTTTGTCGTATATGTAGGATAGTTTGAGAAGCGATTGACAAGTGAGTACGTGATCCGACTATAAATGACATGATCTAATTACGTCTGAATCAGATCGCCGGAGCATACGTAAACCGATTGTACGGGAATGTACAGATCACCTGATTGAAGGTGATCTGATTATATGTGAATGCACAAAACGAATGAGTACGTAATCCGATCGTGAAGTCGGGTTTTGTGATTGTGTGTTGAGTCTGCAGATAATGGAAAGGCAGCGGCAAGAGACTGGGTATTATGTCCTTGGAAGAGTCATCAAAGCTAGTGCTTAAAACCTCCTTTGTAGGCCAATATATATATATATATTGATAGTTTGTCCATCACAAGTGATGAAGACCACTCTCTTTGTTCAGCCGTGTGGACAGTCGTATCTCCTGCTGTGTCTACTGAAATGGGTGACTTGCGCGGAGATTTGGATTAAAGTGAGGAAGAAACTGTGCCTTTTGTCAACCTCACTCAAAGAGACTAAGCTACCTTTTGCCAGTGGCAAGACATTCATCGAGACGACTGGAGATAGCATAGGATGCAGATTTTGCCTCATAGTTACCACCGAAGCCTTTCCGTAAACATGTAACCTGCAGGGTAGAAAGGTGGGAAGGCATCTAATGCAGTTTGTCGTGCCTTTTCGATAACCACAAGAGGTCGTATGGACAACACTCAGCGTGTGAGTGAGTCTGGCATCTCTCCCCAGCTGTATTTATTTCATCATAGTAGCATCTAAAATTCCCACACTCCATATTCGTGAAGGTGAACCGGCAGAACTAACCCGTAAGATACGACACAGGTACAACTAGTTTAAGCGTAGCGCCATTCAGCCGGCGTCCAGACCAGAATTAACGGATGGAAGAAATCACAAAAAAGAACGAAATAACAAGTCCAGACGGAAAACAATTCCACGTATCCGTGAACACAAGTGCAAGTCGTCGACTAGTGTGAATTCCAGGCAAATCCGTGGTCTGGCGGCATCCATAATGATCCAAAACAGTAGAGAAATGTAGACTCGCAGCCAGTTACGGGGCCATCTTTGTTGGGGTGTTCAACTGGCTGATTCCTCTAAGTCGTCTCGTTACTGTAGACAAGCTCTATCGCCAAACAGAGCAGTGATTCCCAAACTTGTCAGAGTGACCTCGGACCGTACGGATTTATCCGTTGTAGCAGGAAACGCCCAATCAGTCCTTCTGCCCTATCTGCTGCAGGTAGTTTGTGACACAGGAGTGCTTTTGTTCACATCCGCTCTTTTCCAGGACAGATCCACATCCGACTTTTCTTTGGTAGTGAGTTACACAGGCTCATCTTACATCCCGGGATCGAAAAGGGAACGCTATTCCTGAACTTCAAAATGCCTGCTGAAGTGTCGGACCGAAAGGTCAAAATAACGCAGTCCAATGGTAAACTATGACAACTCATTCCGTTTTCCGGACAAAATCCTACTAATTGCAAGCCTTTTTCATGGCTTTGTAATGGAAGTTTGAGAACGAACGTTGAAGAAAAAGTAGTTTCTCACTTACGTATTTATATCTTTAATTGGGAGACGGCGTGGCCTAGTGGTTGAGTGGCACGGCTCACAAGCCGAAGGTGCTGGGTTCGATCCCCATGACAGCACCGACCGTTACCCTGGGGAAGCAAACCCTTATAAATGCAGGAGGCAGCAGACCCTTACATAAAATGCACGCTGAAGTCGGATGCACTGGGCCGACAGGCGCAAAATAAAAACCACAGTGCAACGCACACCGCCTTGAGGATTAGAGAAATAAGGCGAACGTCAGTTTCAATCTTGTTTTCGTGTGCACGGTACCTTACCATACTTATACATGCTTTTTTATACTAAGTAATCTCGCCACTATAGGGACTACATTGTCAATCCCCACCTCGTAGGCCAGACTGATGTGACACAGTCTGTTTCCAAGAGCACTGCGTGGAAGTCGGATAGGGTCTTGGTCAGTATGTTTCATCTGATCGTAATAACACTTCTGTCCCTTGAATCCATTTTGTGAGGTCTTTAACAAATAATTGAACACTTTCATAAATATACGACTGAGTAAATCAGCATGAGTGTTTGGCATAGTGATAGAGCCTGCACTTTTTACTGGAAAGGTATGAGGTTCTTCCTCATCTTCTTCTTCTTCTTCGGCGTTCCTTCAATGCTACAGTACAACAGAGCCACAACATATTAACTTTACACCACTTCATCACTGCAGTACTCAAACACTATACCACTGCAGTACGTCAACGCTACAACATTATAACATAACAACACAACAACTCTATCACATAGCAGCACAACAACACGGCCACAAAACAACATACCACACCAACAATCGACAATTCTGAAATTTGCTCACAGTGTATTACTTTTCTAGTCGAAGTGCCTGTAAGCTCTCCACAAAAGTTGCTACTGCACAAATTAGTTTAAACTACGCAACAAGTCCATATTCTGACCATCAATCTTTATGAGACCTACATTCTTGTTATGTTTTCTCATTTCATTTGTTTTGTTTAGATTAATATGCATTCCTGCCCTTGCTGTTTCAGTCCACGGTCTGCATATCCTCCCTGAATACCGGCTTGTTTTTATAGAGCAGGTGCCCTGATACAGCCAAAATGACTCGTGTCTGTGGTTGAAAGACGCATACCTTCGCTAAAAGATATTTAAACTATAGCATAACAACAAAAACAGCAGCAAAAACATAGTAGTTATCATTGTGTGTATGGTTACTGGATAAACCATTTGTGAATGTGTTCAATTCTTGTTTTTAAACACACTGTAAACACCATACACTTAGATTCATTATCATTTTCGGCAGTCATTTGCTAAGACTGTATTTCAGGCTTTGAGCTTGTTAAGGGAGTTGCCTGCACTTTCTCCCCTACTGTCTGCACCTCTGTGTTGTGGTAGCGAAATTTGTAAGTTCTCTGTCTGTAGCACTTGAGAACGTCATATTTACGTGGCAGAAGTCCTTTCAAAAATAAAGTATTTGTTACCATAGAAACCAGAACTACCAACAAAGCGCCTAACAACATAACGAAGGTGCGGTGGGGAAAGTTCTGTGTTTGTGTGACTTCGTCAAACAACGGAAACTTTATGACAGGGGCCAGACGAAGCACCGGTTCGCCACATAGAATTCGCATCGTCAGTGATACTACAAAACCTGCCAAACTACCGTAAGCGTTGGTCGATGGCATCCAAAGCACTAGAGTCAGTTGAGGGAACAGGACAACGTACATGAGATCTGAACACATTACAAATAGTCCATAGATTGTTGTGGAGAAGATGGCGATCAATGTGCTCAGAGTTCCAACAATAATGATTGACACTCTCAGAACCCACATCAGCTCTCGCTCTGTTGCCTGGAGATGGAGATAGGAAATAGGAGATGTAGTTTACATATGAAATTATTTATTGTTTAAATTAATTATGCCTGGAAACAAGAAACACGCCACTGTTTCAATTAGTTCTGATAAGTGACACAAGATGGTGTTTAATGTTTCAATCAAATCTGAGATAAACAATATACAAGAACACTACCAACAAATTTAAACAATAAACAATCTCTATTGTGTTCTTCAGGTAACGATACATAATGTTTTCTGATTATATCTGTACTGTGAGTAAAAAATAAAGAATGGTTATAGCCTTTACCTATTCTCATCGCTAATAAAAACGATTGTTTACTGATTGTTAACTGTTCTCAAATGTAACAATAACAATTGTTTACTGTTCAAATCTGTTGTGCCACAAAACTATAACGATTTTTTTACTGTTTAAATATTGCCCAGCCACAGTAAGCGGCACTAAAGAAACTACCCACCAACTTACTACTAATAGCCAAATGAAAGTTCAAAAGACAAACGAGGGAAGAAATGGAACGGCGCCTTCTAAGAGCCGACCAGATGGATATCCAGAATCAAACAGATACATTTTAACTACCAGTATCGAACACTGATCTGCCTAACCAGGATTAGATTGTTCCGGCACTGTTTAAATGTGTTCTATGACAAAACAGTAGAAACTGTTTACTGTTTAAATGTACTCTGTGACATAACAATAGACACTGTTTACTGTTTAAATGTGTTCTATAAGAAAATAACAGAAACTGTTTACTGTTGAAATGTGTTCTGTGACCCAACAATAGAAACTGTTTACTTTTTAAATGTGTTCTTTGACAAAGGAATAGAAACTGTTTACTGTTTAAATGTGTTCTGTGACAAAGCAATAGAAACTGCCAAGAAACGTTTACACCTCGATGCGGTGATCATGGATAACAGGCTACAACAGACTGGCTAAGGAAAAGGGATCGAAGAGAGAAGGCTTACACGGCACTAAAAAAAAAGCCTTCTGAAGTCGGATGTTTGAACCCTAAGGTGCAAATATCGCAGTCAAGCTGTAAACTACGACAACGCATTCGGTTCTCCGGACTACATTCTGCTACTTAAGCCCTTCTCAGAGCTTGGTAAAGGGAGATTGAGAGCGAGCAAAGCCAAGACACATGGTCTAAAAACGTGGTTTAAGTTATTGATTTTCTAGACAAATGTGCCAAAAACGTGGTTTAAGTTATTGATTTGCTAGACAAATGTGCTAAAAACATGGTTTAAGTTATTGATTTGTTAGCCAAACGTGCTTTATTCTTTGCATTTAATTGGCATTTCTGACATGCATTGTAAGTAACTTTCACCTATTATTTACTTTCCAATCACAAAATGCGCACGTATGAACCACTTTAGCCGTCTAATCACAATCACACCGAAGAAGGCTATAAAACAGTTGTGTATGTATAATAAACTGTAACAGCAACCACTACTGCAGGAACACAAAGAGCTTTTTCGCAGACTTTTTGAAAGGATGAGCTTCAAGTGAAGTCCTATACTTAGCAATGGGTTGACCAGAATAAGAGAAATCTTTACATGCATTGCTTACCTTGGGTTTTATAATATCATAGTAGATATCGCCTACCTCAGGCCTTATATATAGCGGGAGACATCTTTACCTCAGGCCTTATATATAACGGGAGACATCTCTACTTCAGGCCTTATATATAGCGGGAGACATCTCTACCTCATGCCTAATATATAGCGGGAGACATCTCTACCTCAGGCCTTATATATAGCGGGAGACATCTCTACCTCAGGCCTTATATATAGCGGGATACATCTCTACCTCATGCTTTATATATAGTGGGAGACATCTCTACCTCATGCCTTATATATAGTGGGATACATCTCTACCTCATGCCTTATATATAGTGGGAGACATCTCTACCTCATGCCTTATATATAGTGGGAGACATCTCTACATTAGGCATTATATATAGTGGGTGATATCTCTACCTCAGGCCTTATATATAGTGGGAGACATCTCTACCTCATGCCTTATAATATATTGGGAGACATCTCTACTTCAGGCCTTAAAATATATTGGGAGACATCTCTACACCAGGCCTTATAATATATTGGGAGACATCTCTACACCAGGCCTTATATATAGTGCGAGACATCTCTACTCCAGGCCTTATATATAGTGCGAGACATCTCTACACCAGGCCTTAAACATAGTAGGAGACATCTCTACTTCAGGCCTTAAACATAGTGGGAGACATCTCTACTTCAGGCCTTAAAATATCATAGCAATATAGCCTCCCTGGGCCTTATATATATAATGGTAGACATCTCATGGCGTAATCCTTGACATAGAATATGGAGACCCTGGGCTGCCCAAACTGCAGGAACCCCCTCTCGACCTTGCTGGTGTAATCCAAAGGAATGCAAAGCATGACAATTTAACACCAGCTCAGCTGCAGGAGCTACCGGAATGAGTTCGCAACTTCAAAACCATCCGCCTTACGTGCTCACTCCGGATTTCCTGTCTGGGTGTACTACCGTAGCCCTACCCTCTCCCGAGGTTTCCACAAGGCAGGGGAATCCTTGCATGTAGATGCTAGTTACTCGAGACATCCGAAGATACTCTCACGTTCCAAGACTAGCCAGCACTCCATGGAACTTGTGGGTTTAAAATGAGAGTTCCTCCTCTCCTAGGCAAACTGCCTGAACAGGCTAACGAGCTTCGTCTACCCGGGTTTAGAGTCACAGTTTACCTTTTCTTAGATCGTCTGCCAACCAAGGCTAATGAGCCCAATCAGCCCACCCAGTTATACCGCCGGGTACTCGGTCGCGCCCCACAGCAGGCTCTGTAAGAAACAGAGAGCCTCTCATGAAGTTGCTGCTGGGGACACAATAATGTAGGAGAGGCCATTGGCATGGAAACTCCTGAACGGCAAGCCGAACAGTGAATCCAGCGACGATCTCTACACCTGGAAAGGAGAGGCTATATCAGACGCTTCACTTTCCTCTAACGATCTGCCCAGACCTCGCTATCCTACAAATTGCATATCTTGGGCTTTATAATTTCGTAGCAGACATCGCTTACCTTGGGCCTTATAATATCGTGGCAGAAATTGCATATCTTGGACCGTATAATATCGTGACTGACATTGCATATCTTGGACCGTATAATATCGTGGTAGACATTGCATATCTTGGACCGTATAATATCGTGGTAGACATTGCATATCTTGGACCGTATAATATCGTGGTAGACATTGCATAACTTAGGCTTTATAATATCGGGGTAGACATCGCTTACCTTGGGCCTTATAATATCGTGGTAGACATTTTTAGTGAATACGGAGCTGCTAGACAAAATGGTGGAGTCACAGGACGACATGACTGCGGCGGACACTGCTCCTATCCCGATGATGGCCACCGGTAGGGGTGTCAGATAGTGCAGGGCAAGTGGTAGAATAAAGCTTCGCATGTGGTCAGGTATAGGTACTGGTCCTTCGTAATCTGTTGCGTTCCAGTCTGTGGCAAAGATCATTACAACTTATGAATTGCCTAATGTAATAATGAAAATAAATAAGAAACATAATAATAAAATACTTACTTACTTTCCTTGTCCAAGAACCACGTTATATATCTTGCATCCAGTATTCAGCGACATGGATTGCCTTGTCATTTGCCTCCTGCATGTCGCACCTATTGCATATTTCCTGGAGGTTGGTGCAGGTCATCAGGTGGTCTGGGTCCTGTATTGCGCCACAATTACATGTGTCATCATGTGTATATCCCCATCTGTGTATACCCATCGTTTCATGTTCCTCTTGCACCGTGATTCACCAGTTCGGAGTCTGTTCAGCGACTTCCTTGTTGTGTATGGTAGATGATATCCAGGAGCAGGTTCCTCCCGAAGTTCCATCTCTGGGGCCTGCACCAATTCGTGCCACCTCTCGATACGGTGACTTTCAGGGTTTGTCTGAATGGGATTTGTTGTTTTTAGAAAGCTATGTCTGGATTTGAGTCTTGTGTTTTGTATCAGATGTCCTCCTCATAGCACAGGAGATAGAAGATGCCTACCAGGCACAGAAACACACAGTAGCTGTTTGGGTGGATCTGGAAAAGGCATTTGACAAAGTCTGGAAGGATGGACTTAGAGTCAAGCTAAGAAGAAGTGATGTCGATGGGAAGATGTACAAGTGGATCAACCACTACCTCAAACAAAGAACGGCCAGAGTCCAAGTACAAGGGCAGATGAGCAAAAAGGTGACACTCGAGCAGGGAGTACCCCAAGGGGGAGTATTGTAACCCACACTCTTCCTGGTATATATAAACGATATTACAGAGAATATACCAAGAAGAGTCCATAGCTCAATGTTTGCAGACGATCTGGCTATGTGGACCTCTGAAAAGAATCTCACCATAGCAAGAAATCGGATGCAGACGGCCCTAACATCGCTGGAAGAGTGGGCGAACTCATGGCTGGTCAAAATAAACGAGGAGAAAACCACATGCACAATATTCTCGCTTTCATTAAAACTCCAAAGTACCAAATTAAGTCTAAATGGCAAATTCCTGCAGCCAAACGACAACCCAACCTATCTGGGAGTCACATTTGATCGGCGCATGACATGGAAAAGTCAGATTGAGAGAAACCGAATGAAAGCCAGAGAAAGAATGGCAATCATGAGGAAACTTGCTGGCACAAGCTGGGGAGCAGACGAAGGCATACTAAAGAAACTGTATACTGGAAGAGTGAGACCAGTTCTCGAGTATGGCATTGCGGCATGGACAACAGCAGCAAAGGCGAACTTCGATAAAGTTAACAAACTTCAAAACCAAGCCATGAGAATTATAACAGGTGGCATGAAGTCAACTCCAATTGTAGAACTTGAAAAGATTACAAAACTGCAATCCATGACCGATAGAAGATACTGCAGAGCCCAGCTGCAGTCAGAGAAACTCCGAAGACTGACTGACCATCCAATGCACCAGAGACTAAACAATTTGGGAAATGGGAAACTAAAGCGGAGAAACTTTGCAGAAATAGCCAAAGCATAGATACACGAAGATCCCATAAATGCACTAACAACACCAAAACCCATAACTACTGTACGAAAACCTACCTGGAGGCAGGATATATTTCCAGAAGTGGTAGAAAATATGCCAGGTATTGCAAAACAAAAACTGCCAGACTGAAAAAGAAAGGAGAGATACTACCCTAAGCTTCATAACGAAAAGCTACCCAAGCATGGACTGGACCCATGCATACACCGACGGTTCTGTAACAAACACTACACAGAACGGAGGGGCAGGAGCATTCCTGAACCTACCAAATGGCAGACAAATAACACTGTCACTCGCTACTGGTAAGTACACAAGAAATTTCAGAGCGGAGGCAGAGGCACTGAGGGCGGCAGTGGAAGAAATGGTGACACACAGTGAAAATGAGAGCCATATAGTCCTGCTGACAGATGCTCTCGCCGTAGTCACAGCGCTAAAAAGCCAGAAAAACACTGAGCTTAATGACTTAAGAGCAGCACTCTGCAAACTGTGCCAGCAATCCGCACCAAAAAGGGTAGTGGTACAGTGGGTTCCGTCACATTGCAACATCCAAGGCAACGAGGAGGCAGACAGACTGGCAAAAGAAGGTGCAAGACTACCACAAACAGATACCAGTATGACGTACGAAGAGTCAAAACGGCCTATCAAAGCCAGATACATGACCAAATGGGAAACCGAACATACTGGTTACACCAAAAACGATGCCTATTACCAGTTGAACCGAAGAGAGCAGGTCGTTGTCTTAAGACTTCGCACTGGCCACAACAGACTGAGGTACCACCTATTCAACAAATTGAAGATAGGGTGTACCGACGAATGCCCGTGCGGTACTGGTAAAATGACCGCTGAACATCTGCTGCAGAACTGCCCGACATACGAGGATCAGAGAGAGCAGATGTGGCCATTACCAGTGGAACTGCAAGACAAGCTCTATGGCAGTGGCGAGAGCCTCAGGATGACCGCCGCTTTTTTCGAAAAAATAATGGTTACTGTCTGACTTCGTACGAAGAAGAAGAAGAAGAAGTATCGGATGTCCACACATTGGGTGCCTTGGGTCGTGCTCCTGTTTTTCTCGTTTGATTTCTGCTGGGATGCTTCTTCGGATCTCGGGAGGTGCTATGCCAATTATAGGGTATATTTTATCAATGGGGGGTGCTATGCCAGTTATGGGGTATATTTTATCAATGGGGGTGCTATGCCAATTATGGTGTATATGTTATCAATGGGGGGTGCAATGCCAATTATGGGGTATATTTTATGAATGGGGGGGGGGTGCTATGGCAGTTATGGGGTATATTTTATCAATGGGGTGGGTTTTAGCCCCCCTGAAACTATCCGAACCACCTCATTTATTGCTGTATCAACTAGTTTCACATGAGCAGAGTTTTTCCAGACTGGCGCAGCGCATTCAGTTACCGAGAAACACAAGGCAAGTGTAGATGTCCGAAGGACTGATGGCTGTGCCCCCCCTGTTGTGCCGGTCAGTTTTCTGATGATATTATTTCTAGCGTGTATCTTACGCTTTGTGTCTTGGCAGTGCGTTATGTAAGACAATGTGCGGTCTTATTTCACGCCTAGATATTTGGGAGCCGTGCAGTGTTGAAGCTGATACCCTTGCCGCCTAATCTGAAGTTTTCCATTTGCGTCTCTGTTTCCGAGGTAGTAGATACATACCTTGATTTTACTGGGATTTGGTTTAAGGTGATTCTTGTGGTAGTATTCTGCAATGGCATTAATAAAATAAAAGTTTCCTATGGCAAGCGAAGATGGCTACAGCATCAGATTAGTGCTGAAAGATATGTTCTCATATGGTTATAGAGATCAATCATGGCACGGCCAACTTTGCCACACGTAGGGTACTCAAGTGAGGGAATAAGAAACATGTACTCAGAAGTTGAACATTGTTAGGGTGGCTCAGTCAGTCAAAGATTTTACCAGTCAGAATGGTCGGACTACAGTCATACAATTTATGTTAACAAACTTTAACTAGACACTCATTTACTTTTATTCCTACATAATAATGTGTATCAAACCAAAATATAGTGCATTAATCACACAGTATTAGCCTATTTCTTCTTAATAAAAATATCACTTCTGACACAGGCAAAGCGTTGGTGTCCTTGAACATGCTTGCTAGTTTTAGCACTGAAGTACCATTTATCGGTGGCATTTGTAGGTTCAAATTGTAGAAATGGGAGTACATTTAGATTCACCATCACAAGTTAGCTTATGTACAATCTATTCATTAATAATCGTGCGATAGTCGTTACGTGGGAACGATTTAACACGTAATTAACGATTACAACTTTATTTTGTTTTACTCGTCAAGCAGAAATGTTTCCTCGTCATAGTTTGGCAGACGGACGCTTTTTTCAAGTCCTGTGTACTTGAAAGGCATCTGATTAGTCTAGTGGTAGATCATTTGTTTTTCAGGACAAAGATATGGGGGTCGAACTGCCACCGGAACGCTATAGTCGACCTAGTTGTGTAGGGTGTTCAATGGTTACCTGACCTACGGTTAGAGAAATAAAGGCAGTGAGGAAGCGAGCTAATCACCCCACCGCACACAAAGCCGTGGCGCTTAGTACAATGAAGTATCTAACACTTCATCATGGACGGCAGTTTCTGATATGGGACTTTATTTAAACTTGAAGTCCTAGTATTCAAACATAGCTGAAGGCTAACCGAAGTAGGTTCTATTTTGCTATTTTCAACTTCTGCATTAAATTAGGTCTTGGGATAGGTACGTGATGTGTTGTATATGAATCTCTTTACTAAGCAAATATTTTTTCCCAGACAACAGCTAACACTCTCATTGTTTCAACTGCCGAGGTTTCCTTTGCGTGCATACCGAGTACAGAATGGCATCAAATTTCGGCAGGACTAGGCACTCGATTTCATCTCGCTTGAGACCAGGGGCCACTTGAAACTTTAGGGTTTGGAACATCGACTGTTTCGTTCTTTCGTTTGCTATTTCGGATCAAGATACTGAGCAGTGTAGGAGCTGTAGCTGACTGCTAGTGTCAGGGTCAGCTACCGAAAACTGACTGCTGGCGTCAGGGTCAGCGACCGAAAACTGATTGCTAGCGTCAGGACCAGCGACCAAAATCTGACTGCTAGCGTCAGGACCAGCGACCGAAAACTGACTGCTAGCATCATTGCCTGCGACCCAGAGCTGTCAAGACTCTTCTCTACCTCCCCGTGGTGACCCTGAATAACAGGCTGCAACACGGTAGAATGGCTAAGGAGAAAGGATCAAAGGGGAAAAGCTAACGCGGTACTCACAAATGCCGGCTGAAGTCGGATGTATCGGACCGAAAGATGCAAATCTCGCAGTCAAGCTGTAAATTACGATACTACGCATTCCGTTCTCCGGACTACATCCTGCTACTTGCAAAGTCTATTTCAGTCTTGGAGTTTGAGAACGAACGAAGAAGTTCGCTTCTTGAGGGGCGAGCAGCCTACCATCCTGTTGTAACGGCCTAAAATAAGCTTATATCAAACGTATACTTTTTTTCTTTTAATTGTGAAGTAAAACATTGGGTCTTCTTTTGAAGATCACGTGCATCTTCATAACATTTATGTTAATTGCGGTACTTCAAAATGGTCGTTGACAGTTTGCAGCAGTGCCCAACGTGTGGCGGCCCCATAACGTCAATATGGTGTTTAATAGAGTCGTTGCTATAAAAAGCATACAAGACACAAGCAAACTCAAGCTGACCACTTCTTTCTTTTGATACGAGGGCAAGTCAGTAAATATGTCACACATAGTTATTTAAACAAATTAATGAGATACGATATTGAAAATGATTTATTCTTGCACTTACATGTTCACTTATTTCTTAAGACAATTTCCACAAACATTGATACACGTATTACGTCATTGTACCAGAGCACCAAAGACCTGCAGCATAGAAGCACGGCCATCTTGATAATATTATCAAGATGGCGAGGATATGTCTTTGGTGTGCTGTCTCAGCCACATTTGCTCTTCAGATTAAACCAATTCGTCATTCAAATGTCTCCCGCCAAGGTGAGTTTATAGTGCACCAAATAGGTGAGAATCGCTGAAGGATAAAGTCTGGGCTGTGAGGCTGATGTTAAAAACGTTGCAACTCTAATTGATCAGCTTTCTTCTGGTTTAATCGAATCGTATGTAGTCTGGCATTGCAAAGATGGAGTAGTACTCCTCTAGTCAGTAGACCTTGACGTTTTCTCACAACTGCCTCCCAAAGCATCAACATAACTTCAGAGGAGGCATTTCCTTAAGAATATTCTTTGCCGAAATTCTTTTTACACCACCAAATAAAAAAACTTAAAAATACAACTCTACAACAGTACTCTGTTCTTTGATTGTACACTTTGTGAGCATAGCCGCCATTTTGTATCAGCGCTGCGCGCGTTCATGCGACACCTAGCCTCTGTTAGCTACAGTAATTATATACCTGGGATTGCTTCCACCGAAAGACACCTTCAGACACTACCAACTACTTTTTCAACTATCCAGTATCAGTTTGTGGCATATTTACTGACCTACCCTCGTATATTAGTTGAGGTCTGTTAAGAACAAGCAAAATAAAACTGGAGTAGAAGCATATTCTAAACTAGAATGAACTAGCATTGTAATTGAGTGAGCATGCTTACCAGTTGCAGATCCGGCAATGCCCATTATGATTGGTGGGATGCCGAGAAGAAGGCTGAAGAAACCGCCAATCAGGGTCGATACCCAGGCTACCCGAACGTTCTTACACGCTAAAACTCGTTGGTAGAGAGCCTGGGGACACAAATCAGCGATGATCAAGACCTGTGTGACATTTTCAATATATTTTGGTGTTACTTCTGTTAGTATCTTCATCATCCTCTTCTTCAAAACTGTGGGATTCTTTCTTTTCCATGTTTGCCATCATTTTCTTCGTTTGATTTTTAAACTTTCTTTCTTCTTACTCTTCGTTGTCAGCATTTTCTTCTTTAAAAATTCAAACTGATTTCTTTCTTCTACATCAGCATCAATGTCATCTTCTCAAAATAATTCTTGTCTTCTTCATTTATCCATGTTAGATGTTTATTCTCCAGATATCAGAGCTGTGTTTTTTTCCATTAATGTTATTTTGTCGTCTTAAAATATAAGGTATTTCATTGTCTTTATTTTCATCTTCACTTTATTTGCTACTTTTCTTCTTTATTATAATCGTTGCTTTCTTCATAAAATCTTTGACATTTCTTTTCTCCTCTTGACCATCATCTTACCTGTCAAAACTGTGGACTTTCTATCACCACCACCATCATCATTATCTTCTACTTCTTCTCTTTATTTTCCTTTCTAGCTACAGAACGACAGAAAGGAACATTACCTGAAATATCAGCATCAAGCACTGTCTGGTTATTTGAAGATCAATATCTATAACACTACATGCGTGGCCTTGACCCTTAGTAATGTGCTGACAAAGAAGAAGCTAGACTTCATGCTCAATTGGCTGAAACAGGACACGAAGGAAATCCATCATGTCTCGGAGTCCAGCTAAATAGGACATGTTTCTATAACATCTTCACGGACAATGTTGTAGATCTAGGATGTCCAACTTGTTTATACAGCTTGCAGGCGCACACTGGGGAGCTGTCAACACAACTCTCAGACAGTTCCATCCGATCTATAATAGAGTACGATCTACCGCTATAGAGTACAAGGGGACAGAGTTCATGTATCAGGTGAACAGACAACAAAGCCAAGCCCTTCACTTAACCCCAACAGATGCAAGCAAAATCAATGTTGTTGTTGTTGTTTTTTAATATTCACAATGAATACGTTTACTTTTTTTGTGCGTCCCGAAAAGGGCGGTTTGTGATAGGTTGTAGTATATTTCCTTACATCCCGAACTGAAGAAGGGGAAAGGCAGTTGAGCAATGCTTGTGTTCATCTGCATCACGCTCACTACTACGTCGATCCCCATCTAGTCAGCCAGACTGCCTTGAAGGCAGTCTGTTTCCAAGTAACGCTACATGGAAGAGAGATAGTGGGCTTGGTCAGTATATTGTGCCTGACCCTGACGGGACGCCATGATCAGTGTGCTGTTTCTGACCCTGACGGGACGCCATGATCAGTATGTTGTGTCAGACCCTGACGGGACGCCATGATCAGTGTGTTGTGCCTGACTCTGACGGGATGCCATGATCAGTGTGTTGTGTTTGAACCTGACGGGACGCCATGGTCAGTGTGTTGTGTCAGACCCTGACGGGACGCCATGATCAGTGTGTTATGTCTGACCCTGACGGGACGCCATGATTAGTGTGTTGTGTCTGACCCTGACGGGACGTCGTGATCAGTGTGTTGTGTCTGACCCTGACAGGACGCCATGATCAGTGTGTTGTGTCTGACCCTGACGGGACGCCATGATCAGTGTGTTGTGTCTGACCCTGACAGGACGCCATGATCAGTGTGTTGTGTCAGACCCTGACGGGACTCCATGATCAGTATGTTGTGTCTGACCCTGACGGGATGCATGATCAGTGTGTTGTATCAGACCCTGACGGGACGCAATGATCAGTGTGTTGTGCCTGACCCTGACGCGATGCTATGATCAGTGTGTTGTGTCTGACCCTGACAGGACGCCATGATCAGTGTGTTGTGTCTGACCCTGACAGGACGCCATGGTCAGTGTGTTGTGCCTGACCGAACTAGCGTCTCTGTTCCCCTAATCAATGTTAACCTAGAACCACTTTACATAAGGAGAAGAAAGGCAACAACTGAAACAGTGGAACGATACAGACGCCTCCCCCCGAACTATCACAATAGAAAGCTGGTGAACAAATAGACATACAAAAAAGGACTGAAACAAGTCTTCAATGATCATAGCAGAAGTAAATGTCAAACTCCATCTATCAAGAGAGAAAAAAGGACAAAGTGTGAGATATATATATATATATATATATATATATATATATATATATATATATATATATATTTAAATATATATATATATATATAGAGAGAGAGAGAGAGAGAGAGATGGAAAAGGAATGAGAAAAAGTGCCCAGCTTCTGAAAAAATACAACATTCACACAACCCCCAAATATACACCACAGTAATGAACTACCAAGTATACAAATCAGCCAACACAAACATGGACAATTTTAACAATACGATCCCTACCCCAGGATCTGGATTCATGCATATACAGATGTCGTTAAGGCTACTATTGGTACAGTACATGGCTTCTACTTAATGTTTCCAGATAAAACAACAAACCAACTATCTGCACACAGTGGATCGTTCTGCTCAAATGTTGATGTAGAGAACCAAGACATCATCATCATGTAGCATATCCCATCACAGCCCATCTGAAAGAAACTAGATCTCTTGCAAAATCTACAGCCTGCTCCAGAATCATGTCCAAGCATTCCTTGACATGTTGGTGTCATTGGCTTCTTGGTCTGCTTCTGCTTTTTCTGCTAGGCATCACATCTTCCATTACCGTTCTCTCTATAATGTTGGATATTTTGATGTGGACAAAGTGTTTCAACTTTCTGTTCATGATTAAATTAATGAACCAGTTATCCTCTATGCCCAACTCTTGTCGAATGACTGCATTCTTCTTCTATTTCGGCTACGGTATTCTGATGAACCTTTCTAAAACATTTCGACTCGAAGGGCTCAATTCACTTCCTTAAGGTTTGGATAACTGTCCATGTTTCGCAGCTGTATACTGCCACCGGAAAAAACACAGGTTCTCAGCATTTTAACTTTTGTTATTTTGCTGGTATTCAGCCATAGTTTCCTCAGCTTGTATAGCCTCTGTATTGCCACTGCCAAACTCCTTCTGTTTTCCATTAAGCCATCGCCATTATTGTTAATTCTGGAACCGAGATACTCAAAATATAATTTATAAATAAAGAACAAAAAATCAAACAATTTAATTACAAAATATAAGAACATGACAGTACACCAAACAAACGTAGTCATCTTTGCAGACTTCATAGCCTCCTCCGACCAGCCCATTGGCAGCTGGATCCCAGTTTCAAAGTGAACCCTAACACGTTTTCTTAAATCTGTAACGGTACTTCCATCCTAAGGCCTTAGCACCTTTCTGTGGGCTACATGTATGGCCTGCAAGAACTCTATATGACTGCAAGAACTCTATATGACTGCAAGAACTATGTATGACTGCAAGAACTCTGAATGATTGCAAGAACTTTGTATGCAGACCTGTCTCAACTCACTCCTACAGATAGTATTAACAATTTGAGCCAACGAAACAATAGCGCCATGTTGCAAACAAGATATACGCTCATGAAGAGTGTTCGTAACCATACACTCCACTATAAGCGCTACAACGGACAGAATGAGAAGCCAATTAATTAAACACCATTTTCTTGATTGCTCATGATTATCAGAATTTCGGTAACATCTATTATCCCCAACTCTCTCCACCACCAACCCCGTCTATCACCGACCTCCTCCATCACCATTCCTCTCCATCACCAACCCCCTTTATCACTAACCGCTTCAATCCCCAACCCTCTCCATCACTAATCCCGTCGCTTACCAACCTGGGGGTTGCTGTGGCCGAGCAAGCCAGAAAATAACAGCATAGACATACTTGGCAGAGATGGGCAGACACAGATATTCAGGTCAGTACAGATTCAAAGTCTACCACCACAGAACGGGACAGTGCAGGCTCAAGGCCCACCGCCACAGAACGGGACAGTGCAGGCTCAAGGCCCACCGCCACAGAATGGGTCCCAGAGACACAACCACTTGCGAGTGAGGTGCACCCAAGCAAACACCAGAACATATCCTACAAGACTGCCATACTTATGCAGGCCAAAGAAAGGCAGATTGACCCGGGAGAAGAGACCATGCTAGAAAAGCTGTGAGGGACCGAAAGAGGCCGGAAACGCAGTATCCTTAGCGAACTTGCCCGGCTAGAAGCATATCATCAGTTGATCGAAGAAGAATAAGAGCTGTGGTCGAAATGTAAGGCACTTGCCTCTTAAAGCGATGAACGAAAACGAGTGGCGATCGAGCACGCCGGTTTCAAGCTATCCATGTCTCAAGTGATGTGGGACCAGTGTGCCTGCAACTTGAGTTATCTCCAGTCGTCTCGACGTATGTCTTGCCACTGCTCCGAGGTAGCTCGGGACCAGAGAGTGAGGTTGATGACCAGCGCAGGTTCTTTCTGACTATTATCTAAATGCAGCGCAAGCAACATTATCTAGGAAAAAACCGACTGATGATGCAGCCATAATCGCTTGGACTCTGTCTTACAGTCACACTCTTGCACAACTTTCACACGCGCCCTCATGGTGAGGCCCTTCCATTGCACTTTGATTGGGCTAGCTTCTGAGGGCGCACAAACCTAGCATAGGTACATACAGACGCAGACATGCATTCAAGCACTGGTTTATGCCTCCTGATATCGCCCAATGGACTACGGTCTGGGGTGGAAAATGGTGCGCCTCCGCCAGTAGAAACTAGTGAGGCTAACATCTGAGCAAAAAAAACACACACGCTATAATCGCTACGGATTCGTAACCTTCTTTGCGTTCAGGATCTTTGGTCATGCTATATCTGCAGGCCAGTCGCCATGATGAAGTATGTCGTATTCACTAGGTCAAAGCGGCTGCCCCACAGCTTTTGTCTCAGCTCTGCACCCTCTGGCCAGGTCTGGTATCTCATTTCCCTATAGATTGGGCATTCCTGTAGAATGTGTTCATGATTTTGGCCCCCTGTTCCACATGGGCATTAATCAGTATGTGAGATCTTTAGTCGGTATAAATGTTCTAGTAGTCTGCAGTATCCAGTTCTCAGGCGAAATAAGGTAGTCTGTTGATTTATTTTGAGTTGGTGAATTGGATCGGGTGTACTGCTTATGTTTATGTCTTCTCTCCATTGGTGTATGTACTGATTTATGATGATGTTCTTGATCTCTCTTTATGGTACTCGATTGTTAAATTGTGCCTTTTTACTGCCATCTTTTGAAAGAGCATCAGCACACTTGTTTCCTGTGATCCCTCAGTTGGAAGGGTAGCCATTGGAGCGCTATTGTTGAGGATCTTTGGAGTTTTCGTAGTTCTGCTCTGATTTCTGATAACAACGGTTCGTTGTTTGTTTTATGTATGGCCCTCTTTTACAAGTCTGCAGCCTGTGAAGACAACTGTTTTTGTTGAGGGTTGTTTTTCTGTTTCATTTATTCTCAGTGCTCGCAGGAGGGCCATATATTCTGCTCGGAGGTTTGTGGGCGACTTTCCTGTTGTTTCTTCTGTTCTATTTCCGCTTTTATGCATTTTGAATATACCTCCTCCCCCGTTCCGACATGCCCCCTCTGCTAAACCATATGTGTACAACTGTGTCCATTCCTTGGCATTATATTTCTACTCAATCATCGCTTGTGCGATAAGTAAATAACGCAATGGAGACACAATAAAGCCATTCAAAGTTAAAATAAGATCTATAATTCATTATTTCCGAGCTCAGAAAAGTCACAAGTTATCTTTCTTTACAGTACAACCACTTTATACCTGAGATCATTATGGTTTCTACCTTTCTCATTCGTCATCATCGCCTTCATCAGTTCTTTGAAATTTTTAAGTTCTTCATCATCATAATCGTCGTCAACGTCTGCTTCATATAGGGCTATCTTTTTATTTCATTAACATCGACGTATTTGTCTTAAGATCCTCTAACAGTTTCTCTTGTTCATATCATCATACGGTTCTTCATCCTTCTACATTTGATATTTTTAAAATCCCTATCAAAGAGAGTTGATACTCATAGCTCGTCCCCAAAAGTTATACAATATAAACGCATGCACACGTGAATTATTTTTATCTGTTGCTGTTTTCTGATGTACATTAAATGTATTTACATATTAAGTTTTACAACATTAACAATAACCAATAACAAATGCAACATTTCCCCTTTTTCGTGGACAGGGGCGTAATTTCTTGTTCCATTTCTCAAACCATTGTAAATCCTGGTGAACTAGTTCAACCGTCTTTCAGGTGTTCCGATCCAAAAACAAAAAGATATTTCAAAAACTTAATTATGGGTATGAGCGTCTGATTAAAAACCCTTTGAGAGAGAAAAAGACACATCTTAATTACAGTCCAAAAGTTCATGCCTTCTGTTATAATCGCAATGTTACCACGCAAAACACTATCTCATAACAGCATATTCCATTAATTGCGATGTTACCTGCCAAGGTATTCCGCCCATTATGCAAAGCAGATAAACATCAATGTAGGAACCTATAGTTGAAGTTGGAATCTCGCCGAGCCAGGTGTCTGAAATACGTGACAGGTCCACAGCAGGATGGTTCAGGCAGAAGGGGAATGTTACAACCTGGAGAACAGGTAAGTAAGCTGTTTTATTATACGGCATGTCTGGGTCAAATATCAAACAGGTTTATCAGTGTATGAGTTAAGTATATCATTAGTATCGGTCATGTGTTTTAATAATTGCGAGCATGAAACGGTTGTCAGCCTGGATACGCAAGCATCTATTATGGGAAATTGGACATGGATAGACAAGGGGGGGGGGGGGGCATTTTGAAGTCGATGACTGTCCTTTTTTATTTCGACACTGCATTAGATGCATCAGGAATACACTAGCCGAGCGGAGTGAAGACTGAACACCTATGGGTGTGCCCGCAGTGCAGTAAAATCGGTTATTAAGAACAAAACAGAACATAATGCAGGGTTAGAGTTATATATGACGTCTCGGCCTACAGCCCGATGTGTTGGACCGAAAGGTGCAAATATCGCAGTCAAGCCGTCAAGTACGACACAACGCATTCCGATCTCCAACAACATTATGTTACTTGCAAAGCCCTTTTTAGGGCTTGGTAGCGGACGTTTGACAACGAGCGAAGAAGAACAAGAAGAAGAAGATAAGACTATTGAGTGTTGTTAAGTATGTGATAAAATGTTGTCCAAATCTTATCAGCTGCTTTTCTACTAACGACTGTTATTGTTTGAAGCTCCACTCGTCAAGTTTTGCCAATCTTTACAATAGGTTATAGTGGCTGTTCTTGTTTCCATAGGAGTACTAATGAAAGTGGATATGGACACTCCCGGATGTAGTACGACGTAAGGCTTCTCAATAGGCTCACAACTTTTCTTGTTCTCACATCTAAAGGAAGTCGTTTTATGAACATTTGTCTAGCAGATCGATAAAAAGCTAAATACGTGGGGCAATGTGATTGATTGATTGATGAACAAGCTAGATACGTGGGGCAATGTGATTGATTGATTGATTGATTGATGTTGAATGTCAACAACGAGTACGTTTACTCTTTTGTACGCCTGAAGATTGCAGGTGGCAGTAGCTTTCCTTACATCTCGAGCGTACTGTACTGATGTAGGTGGACAGGGTCCTCAAGGCTGGTGTGCTATACTTGGTTTCATCTGCGTGTAGCTCCTACTTCGGAGATTACGTCGATCCCCTATTCTGTCATGAAAACAGCCCGTTTCCAGAGAGAACTACGTCTAGGTGGTGGTTTTGGTCAGAATATATTGCCACAATTTAAACCAACTAAAGCCATCGATAAATGGTACTTCAGTGCTAAAACTACCAAGCATGTTCGAGGACACAAACGTCATGCCTCTGACAGTAGTACGTTTTTTCTTAAGAAGAAATAGACAAATACTGTGTACCTTATTGTCCATTACAAGCGGTGGCGGCGACAACAGCAGACAGTTCCATCTTAATAATGTGATGTGAGCTGTATTTGGATTATAGTGAGGATGGGAATGCGTTGGTCATCAATCTCACTCTTATCCTTAGTTACCTTGGATCAGTGGCAAGACTATTGATAGAGACGACTGGAGGTAACTCAGGATGCAGGCACTCTGGTCTTACCTCCCGACAGACTAGGTGTCGCTTGAAACTTGCGGGATTTGATCACCCACCGTTTCCGTTCACCACTGTGAGAGGCGAGTGCCTTGTGGCTACAGCGACACCCACTGTGTAAGTAGTACACTATAGTTTCGGTTCGCGTTGTTATCTAGAAATAAAGAAGAATTATTGTCTAGATTAACTTTGTAGACATCAATTTAAAGGCTGTAGTCCAACCCCGCTGACAGGTGAAATTTTTGACTGACTGGTGAACCCTAACCCTAAAATTTGTATGTTTCGCCTAACCGAACGTTAGTCTCCTCTCCCCGAGGTGCAATGTAAAGTGGCCTTTTCCTACACAAATAGCTCAATTTTGCATTTGATAATCGTCAATATATGGCTTGGCTTGGCTTCGTTCGTTCTCAATCTCCCGCTACCAAGCCCTGAAAGGGCTTAAGTAGCATAATGTAGTCCAGAGAACGGAATGTGTTGTGTCGTAGTTTACAGCTTGAATGTGATATTTGCACCTTTCGGTCCAACACATCCGACTTCAGCAAGCATTTTTTGAGTACCAGGTAAGCATTCCCTCTTAGATCTGTTCTCCTTAGCCAGTCTGCCCTGCTGCAACCTGTTATCCAGGATCACCGCGTGGAGGTGTAGAAGGGTCTTGGCAGCTCTGGTTCGCTGGCCCTGACGCTAGCAGTCAGATATGGGTCGCTGATCACTGCAGCTCAGGCGCTGCTCCGCATCTTGCTCCCTAATCGTAAATATATAACCTAACGCGATCGCCTGGACTTCACTAGTTCATTCAAATATTTGTTTTCTTTATAACAGCAGCCTACATGGTTTTGTGAATGTTTTAAGAATATTAGTTTCTTCAGCATACCATAGCATGCCTTTGACCCAAGTCATTTATTCACCTTATTCGATATCCCTGAGAATCCCGTAACATACTTTTAGTGTCGTTATGTTCTATGAATTATACGAAACTAAATGTATAATGCTTTTATTTATATCTACTAACAACCAAAACGAATTAACCAAATAAGTATTTTAGCCACACGAAAAGTACGCATTAACAGAATGCAATACAGATATTCGTTACTCGCTATTAAGTGTCTATTGGGGTTAGTCAGTACATAGGTCACAAACTGATATGGAATAGTTACCAAAGATTATGTCGGTTGTTTTTAAAGGTGTCATTAGATGGCAGCAGCATCCTGCTTTGCGATTATTGAAGGTAGTGGCTGCTAGATGTAGTTTGAACGTGCGCAAATCAGATACAAAATGAAGTCCGTGATCATAGTGTAAAATTTTAAAAAAAACCAGCGTGCTTTTGTGCCTTTTATGTGTGTGTGTGGAGAGGAGGGGGGTCTGGATGGGGAAAGTGTAAGTGAGGTATTGACAAAAGAGCATTCATAGAGAAATGCTTTCAGTTTATGCTGAGAAATGTTTGTAGCCCAAAGTGGAATATAACTGGTTCGGTAGATTTTCTCAATGACGCTCTACAATGATTTGATGAAGGGTGGCCTGGCTGCCGTGTTGGGCAGGTCGGGGTGGGTGAGGGTGGGGGGAGGTAAGGGCAATGATTCGAGCTGACAGGGGAGTAACGATAACCAGTTTAGTAACTGCATTAGGGTGTTCGCATGGTTCAGCCTACAGAATAATGCATGATTCCAACTTGGGGGGAAACACTCCCCGAGTACGAAAAGATTGAGCTTGAAGTACAACTGTGACTGAGACAGCAGACGAAAGATTTGTATTCAACATGTTAGGATGTACTGATAAGGCTGTTAGATAAGCGTATCAATGTTGGTGAAAATTATGTTGAGAAAAAAAGGTATTCAAGTTCGTTTCTCATTTAGGTTTTGTGTGTGTGTGTTAAATAATCATTTGTGACCTATTTACTGACTAGCTCTCGAACATTAAATGTGTTTATGTTTTTAAATTACATGAGCATTCTAGTGCCTTACGTTTGTGATCAACCAGTTATCAATAAAAAGCTCGATTGAAATCAAATTCGGTCAACTGCCGTTCAGCGTGTGAAATGAGAATGGCTTTAAAAAAACATAACATTGATATGTACGAGGCGTGTTCAAATGAAACCGGACCAAACTGCAACAAGTGAACATACGTACGATGGGCATGACGACGTCACTTCTGGTATAAACAGCAAATACCAACCGTCAAGTTTGCAAAATGTCATATCTTCCGACTGACAGTTTCCTCAGCAAACCGTTGAAAACATGACGGGTGTGATATGGACTCCGTCAAGAGTTGATCAGCGAGCGGTGATTCGGTTTTTAATAACTGAAGGATGTCGACCAGTTGATATTCATCGCAGAATGCAGGCAGTGCATGGTGACAAAAGTGTGTCAAAGACAACAGTGAAGAACTGAACAACGATGTTTAAAGAAGCACGTGAGTTAACAAAAGACCTTCCGCGACCAGGTCAGACGCATATTGTTACGTCAGAAGAGGCCATTGCTAAAATTGATGCAGCAGTTGGGATGAGCTTACGTTCGCCACACTTTTAGTGTCTTCAGAAATCAATCAAATCAATTTGGCCCAAATGTGAAGGGTTAAGCCATCAATATAATCAATTAGATGAGGTTGTAAAGGGTTAAGGCAGGAATCAAATCAATTTGGCCGGACTCTACAAGGTTAACATAGATCTCAACAGTTGGGTTGGACAGTAAAGAGTTAAGTTAGCTTAGACGTGTTTACTGACCAGACCAATCACAATGAAGAAGAGCTGGATGACGTCAGTGTAAGCCACAGCATAGAGGCCACCGAAGAAGGTGTAGATAATCGCCACAGCAGCAGAAATAATGATGGCCAGCGTAGAGTCCATGTCTAAAATTATAGATATTGTAGCACCTGTGAAAGACAACATAATACTTACAATTTGTTGTGGGGATGGAGAAGACTATTTCAGAAAACGAATTTCTGTGTCAA
Organism: Ariolimax columbianus; assembly: GCA_036924085.1. Lineage (NCBI taxonomy): Eukaryota > Metazoa > Mollusca > Gastropoda > Stylommatophora > Arionidae > Ariolimax > Ariolimax columbianus. The sequence continues at coordinate 79,952,070 of JAVGWX010000006.1, forward strand.
GATATTTTAGATGCGAGTTATTAAAAATGTATGTTAAAGTTGTAATGTTACGAAACAAATCTGAACTGTTAAGCTGGCATTTATGTCGTGGTAAGTGGATCGTGTCAGGACAGGATGCAGTATATTGACCACGATCGCCATGACGTAAACCTGAAATAAGGTACCTTAACAACTAGGTAGGGATCTTCGCTGTAGTGAACAACTTACCCTGATACTACAGTTACAAGGTGGAATGTAGGCTCAACACTGCATTTGGCTTTACATTACCAGCTTTTAGGAAATCATGAATCAATGTGTTTGCAGTGCCGTTGTAGTAACAATAGTTTGTACATGGTGAGGTTACTTGCCATGTTTACCAAGTGCTTGCAATTTACACGTGTCTGCGATCGTTGTAGCTGTCGCCACTTGTTTATTTTATTTTCAGCACAATCGCCATTACTGTATTCCAGGCAGACTGATAGGATTTCATTGGCTATTATACATCCCACGTGAAAGGTTGTTTGCTTACTTGTTCAACTCCTGGGATTTCATTGGCTATACATCCCACGTGATAAGGTTGTTTGCCTTATGCCCATCCTTTTTAGTTGTCCTTGCGATGTGCTTCGAAAGGTGGTGGTTCTGTTCTTCCATCCATGTATACAACGATAACGCGCTCACATTCTTCGTCATCTTTCTCGTTCGCCATCAGATTTCCACATCAATGGCTACAGCACAGTTATGTCTTTGTCTTGTATTATGCCTGTCTTTGTTGTCTTACGTCTATTTCCTGTCTTATGTCTATGTCCTGTCTTATGTCTATGTCATGTCTTACGTCTATGTCCTGACTTATGTCTATGTCCTGCCTTATAACTGTGTCTTATGTCCATGTCCTGTCTAATGTCTTTGTCCTGTCTTATGTCCATGTCTTGTCTAATGTCTATGTTCTGTCTTAAGTCTATGTCCTGCCTTATGTATATGTCCTGGTTTATAACTGTGTCTTGTCTAATGTCTATGTCCTGTTTTACGTCTATGTCCTGTCTTACATCTATGTTTTGTCTTATGTCTGTGCCCTGCCTTATGTCTGTTTAGGGCTGAAGATACAGCACAGTCATCAACTCATTTAGCTGGCTGTTTGCATCAGGGTGGGACAGACAACCAGAGCTGGCCAAGACCCTATTTCACATCTAAACGGCGGCCCTGGAAACAAGCTGCAGTAGTGTAGTCTGGCAAAATGATTAGAGATCGCAGTTGGAAGGCAAATCCTGTTCCTAAAAACGTCAACGGAAGCCGGTTCTGCCTAGCCAAAAGGCGCAGACATCACAGCCTCGCTGTAAACTACGAAACAACGTCGCAACGTCATTTTCAGAGCACACGCCGAAGAAGAAGAAGAAGAATTTCTGTGCCTTGTCTTATGTTTGTGCCTCGTATTATGTATTTGTCTTGTCTTATGTCTGTCTATCCTTATGATGCGGATTGTATGCATTCTGTTTTGCACCCTGAAGTCCAGCGCATCTGCCATCAACATGTTTTCTTTTGGTCCGCTGTCCTAGCCTTTGACTGACCGCAGGTTACCTATAAGGCAGCAGTTGTTTGATGAAGGTGGTCTCTTTTCTAGGAAGTGTCTTTTCTACTTGCATATATCTCATCGGAACACACATTACAAATCAATTGGAAAGAACCAGACACATATGAGTGGGCCATAACGTGAGGAGAAGATATAAACATTAAGGAATCCAGATGATAGCATTACAAGACTCTCTGTTTTGGAATCTCCAAGCAAGAGAAATAGAGGCAGACAAAAACACACACGGAGAGGAGAGTTCGAAATACAGTGAAAGAAACAAGAAGGAAGTTTACAGAGCAAGAACGTTTAGATCACGACATGAAAACCTGGCATGCATTTATTGAAAACCACTGCTCCACAATCAACTGAATGGTTTTGATTGACACATCCTAACAGTCACTAAACATAAATCAGACAAATAATTAGCGTTCGTAGTAATGACACGTGAGTGCATTTATACAAAACATTCAGATACATTGTCTGGCTTACCTAAAGCTGATAAGACGGCGGCTCCCCAGAACAGATCGCCTAGCAGCTGTGGTATAAAAAACAGACCACCAACTTTTTTGCCATACTTTAACTGGAAGGGATCAAACACGGTTATGTAGCCTTCGCCTCGTATTTTCGGAGCATAGAAACAGCCAGCTGTGAAGTTCAAAGGAAAATTCAAATGTGACTTTGATCAATGGTAAACTTATATGTGAGTTTGTTGAACGGTAAACTTGTCTGTGAGTTTGCTCAGTAGTAAATGCGAGTTTGTCAATAGTATACTTGTTTGTGAATTTACTGAGGAAAATGACGTACTGGCACGACGGACAGAGTGTTGTTCCGAGCTATATAACCATGATGGACGAAACAAACCTGAGAAAACAATCCCACAACAACAAATATAGAGGATAACCAACTGATAACGAAGGAAGAGGTAACTGCAGCGGTAAAGACATTGAGAAAAGGGAAGGCGGCCAGCGTGGACAATATACCAGCAGAGCTCTTACATGCAGGTGGAGAGGTAGTGGTGAAAGGCCTGACACACATCTGCAACAAAATATGGGGGACAGGAAACTTCCGGACTTATGGACGAAATCAATGGTTATACCGTTACATAAGTCTGGAAACCTAAGGCTGTGCCAAAATTACAGAACAATAAGCCTCATCAGCCACCCTAGCAAGGTCATGCTTAGATTAATCCTCGATTGATTGAAACCCCAAGCAGAGAACATCATTGCCGAGGAGCAAGCAGGGTTTAGAGAGGGAAGAAGCACTACAGAACAGATATTTAATTTAAGGCTGCTAAGCGAGAAATATCTAGAACAGCAGCAAACACTGTATCGTGTGTTTGTTGATTTTAAGAAGGCGTTTGATAATGTGTGGCATAAAGCTCTATGGGCAACCATGAGGATGTTTAAAATCAACGGAAATATTAGAACGGTTCTTGAACACCTGTATGACAAGGCGTCCAGCGCAGTTCTTGTGAATGGGAGGCGAGGGGATTGGTTTCGCACACCAGTTGGTGTAAGACAGGGATGTACACTCTCTCCAACTCTTTTCAATATATTCCTTGAGGGAATTATGAGTGAGGCACTTGGAGGTCACGTTGGTACTGTCAAGATAGGGGGACGAACGATTACCAACCTTCGTTTTGAGGATGATATCGACGGGTTGGCGGGTTCAGAAGCAGAACTCCAGGAATGGGTCAGAAGACTCGATGAAACAGCGTTTGACTATAGTATGCAGATAAAACGCTGGAAAGACAAAATTAATGACCAACAACGCCAAAGGCTTCAACAGCAGGATAAAAGCTAACGGTCAGGCACTCGAAGTGGTTGGCCGTTTAAAATATCTGTAGTCGATTGTCAGCGATGAAGGATCAAAATATTAGGTGTTGACCAGAATAGCACAGACAATAGCTTAACAAAATCTGGCAAGATAAACGGTTAGCACTATGCACGAAAATCAGATTAATGCGTACACTGGTCCTGTCAATATTCCTCTATGCTTGTGAGACATGGACAGTTACAGCTGACCTTCAACGAAGGATACAGGCCTTGGAGATGAGATGTTTCCGAAAACTTTTAAACGTCACGTACAAAAATCGAGTTACAAATGAGGAAATACGAGATATAATTACAACAGCAATAGGGCCTTTTGAAGACCTCTTGGCAACTGTCAAAAGAAGGAAACTCTATTGGTATGGTCACATATCGAGATCAAATGGTCTTGCAAATACAATTCTCCATCGAAAGGTGCATGGCAGACGACGAAGAGGCCGTCTCAAAAAGAGATGGGAGGGCAACATAAAAGAATAGACCAATCTCCGACCAGATGAGTCACAGGCAGCGGCATCGGACAGAGAAAGGTGGCGTGGGGTTGTGAGGATGTCTTCATGTGTGCTCCAACGACCTCATCGGTTAAGGGATGAACTGATCTCACCTGAAATTGTTAATAGTACATTTGTCTGTGAGTTTGTCAATAGTATACGTGTCAGTGAGTTTGTTCAAGAGTAAATTTGTCTAATGCGTGCAAAGTCATGTAAAAAAAAAAGATTTAATTAATGTGTAAAAATCGTTATGTTTAACATATGTTGTCATAAGTTGTGTGATCAGTCATGTGTAACACGTATTGTTATTTAGTTTGTGATCAGCCATGTGTAACACGTATTGTTATTAGTTGTGATCAGCCATGTGTAACACGAATTGTTATTAGTTGTGATCAGCCATGTGTAACACGAATTGTTATTAGTTGTGATCAGTCATGTGTAACACATATTATTATTAGTTGGTATCAGCCATGTGTAACACATATTGTTATTAGTTGTGATCAGCCATGTGTAACACATATTGTTATTAGTTGTGATCAGCCATGTGTAACACATATTGTTATTAGTTGTGATCAGCCATGTGTAACACATATTGTTATTTAGCCATCTAGACAGATCCCTTTGCACGATAGGTCCTCATCGAATTCTCTCCATCTGTTCCGATGCGCGAAATGGAAGAGGCTATGAGAACACTAAAGAAAAGGAAATCTCCCGGAAAAGACGGAATCACAAACGAAATGCTGATGGGGCTGGGCCAAACAGCGAAGAGGAAATTACTATCAATCCTGAACCAAAGCTGGAAAAGGGGTATTGTACCCCAGGCATGGAAAGACGCAATACTGGTACCAGTACCAAAAACAGTAAAGGATAAAACAGATCCAAATGGATACAGGCCCATCAGCCTACTGAGCTGTGTCGGCAAGCTGATGGAACGGATGATCAACACCAGACTGATGTGGCATCTGGAAGAAAAACGAATACTAATTCCACAGCAAGCCGGCTTTAGACAGCATAGATCCACCGAGGACCAGGTCATCCTCATAGCCCAGGAGATAGAAGATGCCTACCAGGCACAGAAACACACAGTAGCTGTTTGGGTGGATCTGGAAAAGGCATTTGACAAAGTCTGGAAGGACGGACTTAGAGTCAAGCTAAGAAGAAGTGATGTCTGTGGGAAGATGTACAAGTGGATCAACCACTACCTCAAACAAAGAACGGCCAGAGTCCAAGTACAAGGGCAGATGAGCAAAAAGGTGACACTCGAGCAGGGAGTACCCCAAGGGGGAGTATTGTCACCCACACTCTTACTGGTATATATAAACGATATCACAGAGAATATACCAAGAAGAGTCCATAGCTCAATGTTTGCAGACGATCTGGCTATGTGGACCTCTGAACAGAATCTCACCATAGCAAGAAATCGGATGCAGACGGCCCTAACATCGCTGGAAGAGTGGGCGAACTCATGGCTGGTCAAAATAAACGAGGAGAAAACCACATGCACAATATTCTCGCTTTCATTAAAACCCGAAAGTACCAAATTAAGCCTAAATGGCAAAATCCTGCAGCCAAACGACAACCCAACCTATCTGGGAGTCACATTTGATCGGCGCATGACATGGAAAAGTCAGATTGAGAGAAACCGAATGAAAGCCAGAGAAAGAATGGCAATCATGAGGAAACTTGCTGGCACAAGCTGGGGAGCAGACGAAGGCATACTAAAGAAACTGTATACTGGAAGAGTGAGACCAGTTCTCGAGTATGGCATTGTGGCATGGACAACAGCAGCGAAGGCGAACTTCGATAAAGTTAACAAACTTCAAAACCAAGCCATGAGAATTATAACAGGTGGCATGAAGTCAACGCCAATTGTAGAACTTGAAAAGATTACAAAACTGCAATCCATGACCGATAGAAGAGACTGCAGAGCCCAGCTGCAGTCAGAGAAACTCCGAAGAATGACTGACCATCCAATGCACCAGAGACTAAACAATTTGGGAAATGGGAAACTAAAGCGGAGAAACTTTGCAGAAATAGCCAAAGCAAAGATGCACGAAGATCCCATAAACGCACTAACAACACCAAAACCCATCACTACTGTACGAAAACCTACCTGGAGGCAGGATATATTTCCAGAGGTGGTAGAAAATATACCAGGTATTGCAAACAAAAACTGCCAGACTGAAAAAGAAAGGAGAGATACTACCCTAAGCTTCATAACGAAAAGCTACCCAAGCATGGACTGGACCCATGCATACACCGACGGTTCTGTAACAAACACTACACAGAACGGAGGGGCAGGAGCATTCCTGAACCTACCAAATGGCAGACAAATAACACTGTCACTCGCTACTGGTAAGTACACAAGCAATTTCAGAGCGGAGGCAGAGGCACTGAGGGCGGCAGTGGAAGAAATGGTGACACACAGTGAAAATGAGAGCCATATAGTCCTGCTGACAGATGCTCTCGCCGTAGTCACAGCGCTAAAAAGCCAGAAAAACACTGAGCTTAATGACTTAAGAGCAGCACTCTGCAAACTGTGCCAGCAGTCCGCACCAAAAAGGGTAGTGGTACAGTGGGTTCCGTCACACTGCAACACCCAAGGCAACGAGGAGGCAGACAGACTGGCAAAAGAAGGTGCAAGACTACCACAAACAGATACCAGTATGACGTACGAAGAGTCAAAACGGCTTATCAAAGCCAGATACATGAACAAATGGGAAACCGAACATACTGGTTACACCAAAAACGATGCCTATTACCAGTTGAACCGAAGAGAGCAGGTCGTTGTCTTAAGACTTCGCACTGGCCACAACAGACTGAGGTACCACCTATTCAACAAATTGAAGATAGGGTGTACCGACGAATGCCCGTGCGGTACTGGTAAAATGACCGCTGAACATCTGCTGCAGAACTGCCCGACATACGAGGATCAGAGAGAGCAGATGTGGCCATTACCAGTGGAACTGCAAGACAAGCTCTATGGCAGTGGCGAGAGCCTCAGGATGACCGCCGCTTTTTTCGAAAAAATAATGGTTACTGTCTGACTGCGTACGCAGAAGAAGAAGAAGAGGTTCCGATTCTGAGCTCCAGCCATGAGACTACAGCTGACTTGGCATCTTCTTTCACTGTTTTTCGCCAAGTGTTCCTTGGCTCTCCACCTGTCATATTCTCCCGTTAGTTCTAATCTATCGCTTAGTTTTGTAATAATCACAGGCTTCTTTCTGGGGATGTGTCCTTTCCATCTCCCCTTCCACTGCCCAATGTCTTGCTGCGCTAATTAATCTCATGTTCTTTGCTACAGACCTGAGTTTCCTATTACCTCGGGACATAAAGTAAACGACTCAGCGACCTCTTCGTGAAGATCTATAGTCTGGGTGTGATATGTCTAGTCACGTGTCATGCTTCTAATACACAGGGCGTTTCAAAAGTTAGGGTGGCTCATCAGCCAGTCAAATATGTCACCAGTCAGCCACTCATCAAACGATCCATGAGGACAGAATGGAGAGAACAGCACAAAGAATACACGACAGAAAATGACAGCAGATACAAACTTGAAAGAGATGAGCAGTTAAATGTCTTCAGACTAAGAACGGGACACTGTAGACTCAAGGTCCACCTCCACAGATTGGGCCTCAGGGACACTGCCACGTGCGATTGTGGAGCACCCAAGCAAACACCAGAACATATTCTGCAAGAATGCCCTATCTATGCAGACAAAAGAGTCTACCCCGGGGAAGTGACCATCCTCGAAAAGATGTGGGGGATCGACGAAGATCTGAAACCCACAGTCTCCTTCGTGAACTTCACCGGACCAGAAGCACAGCATCACTTGATCGTGAACCTCACCGGACTAGAAGCATAGAATCAGTTGATCGTGAACCTCACCGGACTAGAAGCATAGCATCAGTTGATCGTGAACCTCACCGGAATAGAAGCATAGCATCAGTTGATCGTGAACCTCACCGGACTAGAAGCACAGCATCAGTTGATCGATGGAGAAGAAGTCACCAGTCAGCATAGTCGGACTACAGTCATGCAATTTTTGTAAACAAATTTAAACTAGGCACTAATTCAGCTTTATTTCTGCATAACAATATTGTTTTACTTACACAGTATTAGCCTATTTCTTCTTAACAAAAAATTCACTACTGTGTCCTTTAAAATGCTTGGCAGTTTTAGCACTGAAGACCAGTTATCGATGGCTGTTGTAGTAGTAGGGGTACATTTAGATTCTTCTTCTTCTTCGTCTTCTTCTTCTTCTTCTTCTTCGTACGCTGTCAGACGTCAACTATACATTTAGATTCACCATCATAAGCTAGCTTATGTGCAATATTATCTAACGGTATATTCCCCCAAGTGTCGTTATGTAGTAACGATTAAAAACGTGATTATCGATTAAAAACTGATTTTTATTTTACTAAGCAAAATTTTTTACTCGCCAAGCAAAACATGTTACTGGTCAAGCAAAACTCTTTACTCGTCAAGCAAAACTCTTTACTCGTCAAGCAAAACTCTTTACTGGTCAAGCAAAACTTTTTACTCGTCAAGCAAAACGTTTTCCTCGTCAAGTAAAACTCTTTACTGGTCAAGCAAAACTTTTTACTCGTCAAGCAAAACGTTTTCCTCGTCAAGCAAAATTCTTTACTCGTCAAGCAAAACTCTTTACTCGTCAAGCAAAACTCTTTACTGGTCAAGCAAAACTTTTTACTCGTCAAGCAAAACTTGTTACTCATTTAAGCAAAACTTGTTACTGGTCATAGGAGAGCACAAACACACCAACGCTTTTTTGAAGTCCTGCCGATAAAGCAGGACTATCTCAACTTTAACGTGAACAATCTAATCGTACTTTCATTGAGAATGCTACCGAGGTACATACTAGGCAAAGATACAGCACATATTGACAGACAAAGAATATAATGGTTAAAGCTTCTGACAAAAATGCCTTAAAAAACTATCCTGCAGTACGAGCCTGTAAGACTAGACAGCATCTTTTCCAAGGAAGATGACGAATATTTTTTTTAAAAGTTGAATTGAATGTGTTAAAGAAACATGGAAGCACATATAGCAGACTTAAATGACGTAAATGGACATACGAAATAAGATAAGTAAGGAAGGAAGGATGGAACTAACCAAATATAAAAGCAATAAAGTAGCCAATAGGAGCCACTGTTTGTATAACACCATGTGACGCTGCTGACTCAGCCGAGCCAAGAATGTAACCTCCACCGACATTGGTTGCTGTGGAATACAAATGACAGTAACATTATAAACATCAAGATCAGATGCCCATCGCAAGTGATTATGGGGCCATAGTTAGGACTGAAATATTTCTTCTGTTTTAGTGAATCGTCTAAAGTCTGACACTGTTTACGTTTGAAATATATTTCATTGAGTGAGTGGGCGCCCACATCAACTGCGCTCTCTCGTCCTGATCTACTTTGATCCAGTGGAGAGAAATGTTTGTGCGGGATGCAAATTTATTTTTTCTGGTTTAATTACTAACTTACTAGGCCCTGCCTCTGTGATGTATTTGTAAGAATTGCATTTGAATTTGTCCAGAAAACGGCTAACGTCTGCTTTTTTCGAATTTCAGCTGTGAAGTATTCTTTTACGTGCACGGCGTGTATACGGAACGTCCGAGTTTTATCTTACATCTCCTATTTGATAATGAACTAAGTCTCAACATGGGTCGCTTGAATCTTTCGGGATTTGGACACACAGCCTTTCAGCTATAGCGACTAAATCTAATATCACGTACGTTGTGTTAAGCTGAATGCCTATCACACACCTCTGGGCAGACTCATAGGTGTTCAGTATAACAGTAGTTGGTAAATAGTTTTGGAGGTGATGTTGTTATGGATCTGCACTCCAGTCCCCTTGATATTGATGGTTCCAGTAGTTCGCTGGTTATACATACTTGTACACCAGTCTCAGAACGTCGTTTATAATATCAATTGAATTCTTAACATCCAATGTATTTAAAAATATCTCAGCGACTACCACTTATTTTCTGATTTCTTCACTTATTATCCATGATTTATGTTTAAATGACAGGATTGGTTCTTTATATAACATAATAACTTTTATTATAAGTCCATTGGAAGAGAAGCCTTAGCGTTTGGTGAGGCAAAACATAAAGCTCAGACATGTTAGTCAGGGTCAGGGTCATCAAAATGGCCAAGATCCTATTTCACTTCCACCCAGGTCTCCTTTGAAACGGGCTGTTCTTCTTGACAGTCTGGCTAACGAGGTGGAGCGTCGACGTAATCCCCGTAGTAGTGAGCGATACGCAGATGAAGCAAAGCATAGCGCAACCGCCTGGAGGATCTCGGTCGACTTTCATCAGCACGGTCGGGATGTGTGGAAAGCTACTGTAACCTGCCACTTAACGCCATATTGAGTTCGCAAAAAAGAGTACGATTACTCATCATGTCCATTGTCAACAACACCAACAACAACATCTCAAGTCCATTCATGTAGCTAGGTCGGTCCTGGTCGCCTGAATGGTCAGCGGAGTGATAAGACTAGGACGACTCCAATCTTTCAAGTATGTCTTTAAAGGCGACATTAAAGTTGTGCACAGGGCTAGCAACCTCATTATGCTTAAGTATTTTTATTGACACTGCCATCGCTAGCGCTCGTTCACAGGACCAGCTGTTGTAGTGACTGAACTTAACTTAACGTCTTTATACTGGTTTAGAAGACCCTGCAGAGTCTGTATACAACCAGTTACCCTATGATCCACGACAGTTCACCTAACATTTAACGATTTGACATTTGTTTCGTATCGCTGATAATTACTCTACAGACAACGTAATATTAATTAACCCCAGGCACGAAATACACGCTGCTTAATGTAGGCGAAGTTCCTTCATTAGGGCGAAGTACTTTCATTAATGCGAATCCGCGTCTGATTCGTGACTAAGGCCAATTAATGTTACACTGTAGATAAGAATCATTCCTGAACTGTATTTAACAAGCTTGTACCGATGTTAAAGTTTAATGAGACATCTTCACTGTTATCTCTGCTAAGTATTTGCTGTTATGTTTTGCTGCTGTCAAATATTAGAAACAACATTATGTTATGTTATACCTAACCCATATCAGTAGTATACCTGCAGACAAAAACGTGTTTAGTCTCAATCAGTAAATGGCGATAGGAAAATGGTTGATTTCTGCAGTTTGCTGGGTGTACACACTCGTGCTCTGTTCATTTGAGTTACTCTGGTTACTCGACCAAAATGTATATTTAAGCTGAAGTAATCAGTGGATTACCAATCCATCGTTTGCAATGTCGGTCGTCATCAAATAGGTGATCACTAAGTGACTCAAGGATTCTCCTATATCTATCTATCTATCTATCTATCTATCTATCTATCTATCTATCTATCTATCTATCTATCTATCTATCTATCTATCTATCTATCTATCTATCTATCTATCTATCTATCTATCTATCTATCTATCTATCTATCTATCTATCTATCTATCTATCTATCTATCTATCTATTTATCTATCTATCTATCTATCTATCTATCTATCTATCTATCTATCTATCTATCTATCTATCTATCTATCTATCTATCTATCTATCTATCTATCTATCTATCTATCTATCTATCTATCTATCTATCTATCTATCTATCTATCTATCTATCTATCTATCTATCTATCTATCTACATAAATATTTATATATAAATACATAAATACATACATACATATATAAATACATACATAAATACATATAAATACATATATAAATACATATATATATAATACAATACAAGACAATATCCTCGACCTCGGTGCGGCGGGTGTGCCGTATGCAAAATAGTCAACAACGTCCTGTATGCAGTCAGATCTTCCGTCATGTTGTACCTTTTCGGACCTAGGTCTCTCAGCAGACCATCTCGCCATCGTATGGTAGGGTGGCCGAGTGGTCGTGTATAACCATATGGTCACTAAAACGTCGCTCGGAGTGTCCATCTATTATCTGGAATGCGCACAATTAGGTTAGCCCAGTCGTATTTACGACATAACGCAGCCTCCACGACATCTCGAAATAGAATGCGTTTTCTGATTTCAGGAATGTGGATTCGATCTCTGATCGAGATCCCGAAACGCATCTTTTCATCGCTCGCTGGGTAACTCGTAGTTTCTCTGCATCCGCGTCGCGTAGATTCCATACTTCACATCCTTAGATCATGGCTGGTATGACCGCAGAATTGCCATGGTGTCTTTCAGATGCAGGAGTATAGGCGTAATGGTATTGAAGCTTGACCAGGCTGCAACACTTCGTCTGGAGATTTCTCGGTCTAGGGTGTGGGTGGCATTTATTTCTTGCCCCAAGTATATGTACGCTCTCACATCTTTGACCGGCCTATTTCCCCGCTTGATCTCGCATTTTCGGCAGTATGGGTTTCGGAGACATTGCGTTTTCTTTTTGTTCATCCGTAGTCCGACAGCTCTACCGACCTGATCTAATTCGTTCAGGGAATATTGTGCCTCCTCTGTGGCGTGGCTGATGAACATAATGTCGTCCGGAAAGCGTAGGTTGGTGATCGTTTCCTCATCTATATTTATTATTCTATCAATTCTTCGCATCTGAGTGGTCCTGGGTTCATTCCCCAGTTGAGGCGGTAATGTTTTTTTTCAGACCACAATGGCTCCCGGGTCGACCCAGCCTTAATTGGGTACCGGTTCAGTCAGGGAAGTAAAAGCGGCGAGGGAGAGTAGATGGCTACCGCCCTCATATAGCCGAGCCTTTGAAATGTGAGATCGCTAACACCTCACACCCCTACGGCAGTAATGCTATGGGATACTTTACTTTACTTACTCTACAGTCCAACTCAGCTGTTGGAAGATGTTCTCGAGCACTGCCGTGAAAAGCTTTGGAGAAATTGTGTCGCCCTGCCGCACTTCTCTTGCTAGTGGACTAGCTATTGGGCGGTGCTACAGAGTGATGTCCGTACTGCAGCCTGCATTTATTTCTTCGATCATCCTCGTGTAACTTTCGGCAACGCCCTGGTTTCTTAGGGCATTTATCACGGCATTAATCTCAATATTGTCGAATGTTTTTCCATAATCTATAAACACTAGACAAATGGGCAGATGTAGTTCACTTGCTCTCCCCCGCAGCTGATGGATTGTGTGTAGGTGGCCAGTAGCGGAAATTGGAGGTCCAGTTGTTGGCCGATCCTTCTGATAAGGACTTTGAAAATATTTTGTATATCATCGGTAGTGAACATACATATATACATACATATATACATGCATACATATATACATACACATATACATACACATATACATACACATATACATACACATATACATATACATACACATATACATACATATATACATACACATATACATAGACATAGACATAGACATAGACATATGCATATACATACATATATACATTCTCATATACATACATATATACATATATACATACACATATACATACACATATACATACACTTTTACATACACACATATATATATACACATATACATACACATATACATACAGTTATACATAGACATATACATATACATATACATACACATACAAATATACATACACATATGCATACACTTATACATACACACATATATACATACATTGTGCAAATAGCGATATCACGCAAATATCATTGGACCGGACACGTGGTACGCATGCCTGGCAACATATGGACACATAGAACAACGTTTTGGTTGCCGTACTCCTTCACACATCCACGGAGTCGCCCACCTATGCGATCACTAGATGGACTAACCAAAGCCCTAGACCCGCATTGGTGCAGCGTTGGAAAAGATCTTCACGCATTCACAATATTGTTGGCTTCCTCGCATATGGCAGCCATCTGAGGGACTGACGCAGAGGATTGTGTGTGTGTGTGTGTGTGCATGCGTGTGTGTGCGTGCGTGTGTGTGTGTGCGTGCGTGTGTGTGTGCGTGTGTGTGTGTGCGTGCGTATGTGTGTGTACGTGGGTGTGTGATATATATATATATATATATATATATATATATATATATATATATATAATGTTCCCAACAATGAATTTGATCAAGCCAAAATTCTGTATTTTATATTTCCAAGTAAAAAATCATATATATTTTGTTTATTTCCGTATGCTCCAGCATGGCTTTTGTACAGGTTAAGGCTCTGAGTTTGCATGTTTTGTCTTCTATAGTAATGTCTCTGCTCCTCTTGTGCCGCTTGGTGTAGATACCTGTGTTTTGCTTTTCCTGTGGTTACATTTCCTACAGTTGTACAATACTGCTGTAACCCTTTTCTTTTTTTTTCTGGCACAGCAGGTGCTCTATCCAGGTAACCAAATGTAGTTTAAACGTATCTGTCTTTTGACATGGAGTACCATGCTGGACCAAGTTCTTGTCACAGGCCATCCTTTCAACTTATTCGTGTTCGTCCTGGTCAACGATTAAAGGCGAAGGGCCACCGTGACGTCACTTTACGTGTCCACCTATTGTCAGGCAAGGTACCACGTGACCAGCCGACCTGTCTGATCAGTGTGATTCAGATAAAAGAAGTAAGCACAGCAAACAGGCATTGCCTCCTACCTGTTATTGTAAAGATAGACACGAAGTAACCGAGACTCCTATCTGCCACCAGAACAGCTTCATTGGTTGTGCTTTTCGAGGTCTTCCTTCCAATGACGATTCCAATGACAAGTATAGCCACATAGCACACTGCCACTGCTACAATGCCAGGAATGTTTACCGCCATCTGCTCACGTGAGAAACGTTGATAGTCTCTTCTTACCTCGTGACGGCTCCTCGCCAATCAGAAAACTGGACTCTTCAAAGAAATGTCTTGTTTCACGTGCGAAGAAGCCCTAGAAGTAGACGGAGAAAGGACAAAGTCAATACAAAGTGGCACTAACTAGAAATGGATATAATACAAGATCAGAAAAACATTGAGAAGCATTTTGATGGCTTTAACGGGAAATGATAAAATAAACATTTCTGCAAGATATGGTCAGTAATTTACTCAGTGATTTTTTGCGTGACCCAATTGGGACTTTAATGATTAACGGATTGGCTGTTAAATTGTAGCAATGATGTGTCATTCTGATGTTAATAAATTCAATTTCAAATATAAAAGTATGCTATATAGATGACACAAGTTGTGGAATTTTAACATGAAGTGACAAAAACATTGTCAAAAGTTTAACTAAGAAAGTTGCTTCCGTATTTATCATGTTTGTAATATATACACTAAGCTGATATCTTCGTTATAACAAATTTTAAAATTTTAAAAATTGCATGCCACTACCGGAATCTCCCCTCAGCCATGGGTAAATGGTCCCTCACCTAGACCTACAGATGTGGCCGCTGGTCAGCGTCTTCAAGTCTACGCGTGGGGGATGCTGCTATCGAGAGATACGACAATCGACACAAATCGTCAAAGAAACGGTAGACGATCGACTCCAACACGTTTCAGGTGACCCATGGTCTCACAGATTGTATGACCTGAATGTCTGCATCTTGAGCTACTTATATTGATTGTATGTCTCGCCACTGGTTCCCGGCAACTCAGGACGAGAGAGTAAGATTGATGTTCGCCGCACCTTCTTTCTCACTATAATCAAAATTCAGCGAAAGTTACATCTTCAGGACGGGGACAGTCTGATGATGTCGCCATCTTCTCTTGCGATGGGCAACTGACTTACTTGCTATATAATAATTATCGCTTATGCTGATAACTAATTTGAGAAACATGTCGCGACGAGAACAGACTGTGCTGATAATTACATTGATAGTAGCAATACTATTTGTAACAATGAAACATAATGTGCCAATAATTACTATACAAGTAACAATACTATTGTAACAATGAAACATAATGTGCCAATAATTACTATAAAAGTAACAACACTATTGTAACAGTAAAACATAATGTGCTAATAATTACTATAAAAGTAACAATACTATTTGTAACAATGAAACATAATGTGCCAATAATTACTATAAAAGTAGCAATACTATTTGTAACAATGAAACATAATGTGCCAATAATTACTATAAAAGTAACAATACTATTGTAACAGTATAACACAATGTGCCAATAATTGCATTAATAGTAACAATATTGATGTAACAATAGCTGGATGTGCTGAAAATACATAAATGGGAACAATACTATTGCAACAGTAACAGAATCTGCTGAGAATGCATTGATAGTAACAATATTATTGTAACAATAGCCGAATATGTTTAAAATACATTGATAGTAACAAAACGATTGTAGCAATAACAAATTATGGTGATAATGTACGTAATATACGGATACCAATGGTAGAAAATGAAACAAATCTAGACAGTTTCATTCAAAAAATACAATCTCTCACAGGAAGCCCCGGAAAGCGTCACTTATAGAAATGGCATGACAAACAAAAGACCACAGACCCAACTGCTGGAGGAGACTACACCAGCAGCGCATTTACCGTATCCAATATGGGGAACTTTTAATTCACTTCGGTATGGGGTGACGCGAAGCAGAACAAGCTGGATACAGAGAGGACGATACATGCAAATGCGGTGCTGTCTAGGACGAAGAGAACCTCATGACATGCCAAAACTGCCCCATGCATGTGCGATGGAAGATCTGCTCTAGAGAAACGAAACGGTATCCAGAGTAGCTGAAGACCTCTGCCGTATGTCATAGTGCAATGGTCATGGACAATAAAAAAAAACTTGCTCAGAGGATCAAGACTGATAGTAAAAGCTTCTTCTCTTATGTTAGAAATGAACAAAGAACGAAAGACAAAGTAGGCCCTCTCATAGACAGTACATGGACATTAATTAGTGAGAATAGGGAGGCAGATAATCTACTCAATCAGTACTTTGGCACAGTCTTCACAAAGGAGGACTGCTCCGAGATCCCAGAGCCTATAGATATTTTTCAAAGAGACATGGATACAGGCGGGATTAAGATCAATTTGTATTACAGAGAAAATGGTTTTTAAAAAATTGGAGGAGTTGAAAGTGAATAAATGTCCAGGTCAAGATGGTATTCATCCTGAATGAAATTAGAGACCAACTAGCAAAACCATTGGCTATATTATGTTCTCAATCACTTACAAAAGGGATTGTTCCACGGGATTGGAAAGATGCAGGAGTGATCCCCTTTTTCTAAAAGGGCAAAAAATCAGATCCAGCAAATTATAGACCGGTGAGATTAACGAGCATAGTCTGTAAATTGTCAATAATCAAAGAAAACATTGAAATGCATTTAGACAAATTTAATCTAATTAGAAATAGTCAGCATGGGTTTACTAGAGGGAAATCATGCTAAACAAATCAATTAGAATTCAGGGAGGAGGTTACCAAAATGATAGATAAAGGGAAGCCAGTGGACGTTATTTATCTAGATTTTGCAAACACCTTTGATAGAGTACCTCATCAAAGATTATTTCGAAAGTTAAAATCACATGGAATAGGTGGGGAAGTTGTCAAATGGATTGAAAATTGGTTAACGGAAAGAAGGCAGAGGGTGGGCATAGATAAGGAGTACTCTGAGTGGTATGAAGTGAAAAGCGGTGTACCACAGGGCTCAGTTTTGGGACCAATTTTGTTTTTGATATATATGTAAATGATTTAGACATAGGTATGGGATCAAGGATTGCAAAATTTGCTGATGACACAAAACTATGCAGTAGTGTCTCATCTAAAGTAGAAGTGGACATATTGAGGTCGGATTTAGATACAATTCGAGAATGGTCTGTAAGCTGGCAAATAGAGTTTAATGTAGATAATTGTACAGTCATCCACATTGGTAGATCCAATATGGAACATAATTACAGAATGGGAGAGAACAATATTAGAAAGACAGATAAGGAAAGAGACCTAGGGGTTATAAAAGATATTACAGGAAAGGTAAGGGAGCCAGTTAAGATAGCAGTGCAAAAGGGAAATGCAATGTTAGGTATGATACAAAGAATTATTAAACAAAGGAGCAAGGAAGTGATAGTCAAACTGTATAAAGCCTTAGTTAGAATTAGATTGGAGTACTGTGTGCAGGTGTGGAGTCCTTATCATAGAGGAGACATAAACATGCTGGAAAGAATACAAAAAAAGAGCGACAAAGATGATAGTGGGATTTCAGAATTACAGTTATGAGGAAAGACTCAGAAAAACCGGTCTACAGTGTCTAGAAGAGAGAAGAATTCGTGGTGACTTAATACAGGATTATAAGATGATCAGAGGAATGGATAAATTAGGCTATAACAAGTTTTTAAAAATGCAACCACCCACAATAACAAGAGGGCATAGCTACAAGCGGACAAAAGAGAGGTCCAGATTAGATATTAGGAAATATTTTTTAGTCAGAGAGTGGTGACTGCTTGGAATGCATTGCCAGGGGAGGTAGTGGAGGCAGAGACAGTTAATGCATTTAAGAATAAATTGGATCCACATAGCTTTTAGAGCAAGGTAATGTAAATGTAACTGGTTGTATACAGACTCTGCAGGGTCTTCTAAACCAGTATAAAGACGTTAAGTTAAGTAAAGTAAATATAGGATTAGTGAATAATAATGCTCTTCATTTTACTCCGGGCACTTTCAGATCAACTGAAATACTGAGAAAATGATGATCAATCAGAGGTAATGCCTTTCCAATAGAGCGTATTCAAGAATGGTTCATATCACATGCTTGAGCCAACTACACGAAAATAATAATTCCAAATGGAGATGAAGCAACAGGTACCTGGTTGTGGATGCTGCAATAGACGAGACAAAGAGAAATAAATGTCGAACAACACTACAAAATACAATGAATCTTGTAACGTTATTTCATGGTCTGTGTTTGTCAGTTTCTGTTATTTTTGCATGTATTCTCCGTACTTCAAATATTTCGTTAAAACCAAAGACAGAACTGGCATTATTAACCAAGAAATATAGATGTATTTATCTTTTGATCTATTGTATCGTAATTTCTCAAATTAGATGCCAACTGATTGGATGTCTAACTCAAACGTTATTCAAGGAACCTTTCTTTCTTGTTAGACCATCGACCTATCTTTACATTATATAACAAAACAGTGGAGGCTGAGACACTGACAATCCAAAAATGCCGGTTTCAAATTCTCAAAACAGCAAGGTTTTTAATGTTGTATAAATTAAAACTCAACGTTTTAACGAATGCTAAAGTTGGATGTACTGGACTACTTGGTATAAAACACACGCGCGCACGCACGCACATAAACACACACACACACACACACACACACACACACACACACATATCAGTAATAAATACTTACTTCAAGCACATACTCTGACGAAATATTGTTACATATTGAACAGCTGTTTTATTCTACAGTAAAAAACAATGAGCTCACATATTCAGGACACTGCCTTCCTGGCAGTGAGAGGTTAAACTCTCGAACTTTAGAATGTCATTGTTCATGATGAAAGGTTAAACAGGCAAGTGAATGCACTGTCACATTAAATTACAAAGAGAGAGAGAGAGAGAGAGAGAGAGAGAGAGAGAGAGAGAGAGAGAGAGAGAGAAAAGAGATAATGAGATGCGTTTTCAAATTTTGTTCTGATTGGAGGTTTACCTTTCTGGATTCTGCTGGTGAAGTCACGGTCCTTTTCCCCCAAGAACGTAGTTCTTTAGGGAGATATCAGGAGGTCTTAGCCAGTGTATGGATGCGTGTGTGTATCTGTTTGTAATGTAGACGTATTGGCCAGTGTATGGATGCGTGTGTGTATCTGTTTGTAAAGCAATCCACAAGAGCAGTTTTTCCAGGACAATAGTTGTGCAAATCCTTTCTGTACGTGGAGAAGTGGTCATACCGAGAAAAATCCCCGATATGCCCAGTCAAACTGGACACGAAGTTATTTCCAACCCGGTATGTTGGGATTGCAAACCACGCTTGCGCTCGATTTCATGTTTTCTCGTGTTACTAGTACTTAATAAGAAGGAAGATTAACGTCTCGTCAGGCACAACATACTGATCAGACACGTTAGTCAGGGTCAGGCACAATATACTGATCAGGCATGTTAGTCAGGGTCAGGCACAACATACTGATTAGACATGTTAGTTAGGGTCAGGCAAAATATACTGGCCAAGACTCTCACCTCGACTTCATCGCAGTCTCCCTGGAGACGGGCTGTTTTCATGAAAGCCTGGATAACGAGATGAGGGATCGACCTGACCTCCGTAGTAGTGAGCGACACGCAGATGAAGCCAAGCATAGCATAACTGCTTGATGGACCCCGGCCTATCCTCATCAGCACGCTCGGGATGTGATGCAAGCTACTGAAACCCGTCACTAAACGTCCGTTTCATGACAGGTAAAAAGAGTAAACCTACTCATTGTGGACATTGGCAACAACAACAACAGCAACAACAGATACTTAATTAGCTTATTCCAGCTAGAAAGAAATATTCTGTGTTGCGCCAGTATCACATGATATCATGTTAACACTCAGAGAAGAAGGTTATCATTCAGTTGTGGAAGAACTAAGCTAGAAAGTGTAAACACAGACATTGTTCTAGGGATGAAACGTCATCTTTACGATCCCAATGTTCTTAGTCGACCTGTACTTCTACAGGGGCAAATGCTCCTGTTCAGGTCCCAGCTCTGGTATGTGCTGGATGTAGCCGGAAGAAAGATTTTCTGCTTAGCGGGCTAGGCTTGAGCAGCTCGATATTATACTCCGCTGCGTTGGAACAATCGCTTACGGAGAGTGGGTAACCGATGTGCGAGTTCACCTTAATAGACTCAAACACTAGAGCGGAGCAGCGCGTGAGCTGCAGTGGGCAGCGACCCATAGCTGACTAATATTTACAACGATGCAGACGAACAACATGACGTCATAAGTGCAGTTAAAAGATGGTGTCTCCACTAATGACATGCACCAAATAGGTGAACCGTTCTGTTATCCGTTTTTTGAGTAACGAAACAGTGACACCTATAAACATTCATCAGCGAATGAAGGTTCAGTACGGAAATGCATGTTATTCACTCCAGCAAGTGCATGAGGGGAGTAGGAAGTTTCAAAACGGCCTGGGTTATGTGACAGACTGTTCACGACCGGGTAAGGCACTCCGAGTAGTGACTCCAGAATCGATTGCAGCCGCTGACCCCCTGTAAAGGAAAATCGCTGATTGACTGTGAATGAAATTGCCGCACATCTGGACATGAATCAAGGTTCAGCACACCACATCATCCATAATTTGCTACTCTACCACAAAGTGTCGGCATGGTGTTTGTCACGGAAGCTTACTCCAGAACAGAAACAGCGACGAGTTGATGTCTGTCAGGAACTTTTGCGGTGCTTTGAAGCAGATGGTTACCTAGCAAGAGTTTTTACTGGAGATGAAACCTTGGTTCGCTACCACGAGCCTGAAACGAAGAGAGCGTGCAAGGAATGGTGCCATCCCTCTATACCGAAACCGCACACAGCAATCAGCAGGGAAGCTTATGCCTACTCAATTTTAGGGTGGGCGAGACGTTATTTTAGAGCATTACATGCCTAGGTGGGACGTTGTCACCAGTGCCAAGTATACATAATTTCTCAGGAATCATCTTCGACCCACAATCAAATTCAAATGATATGGAATTCTGAGTACAGGTGTCCATTTGTAACCTGACAATACTCGACCCCATACTGTCGGTGCAACGACTGCAACTATTGAGGGCCATGGCTTTCAGTGTCTACCCTATCCGCCTGACTGACCAGGCCTAGCCTCAAGTTATTTTCACGTTTCTTGAAGACTAAAAGAGGCATTGGGCGGGCAGACTCAGGTCTGATAAAGTGGTCCAGCAGGTGGTGCATGAGTGGTTACACACGCGTCCAAGAGAATTTTTGTTCTACTGGAATCCATGCATTTTATAGGCGCTAGGTGACTTGCATCAAACGCAAAGGTGACTACGTCGAAAAATGATAGTTGTGTTTCACTATTTTAGAATAAATTTACCAAAACAATATATTTAATGTTTTCATTTGAAGCTCCCTCGTAATATCTGTATGCTTTTATAATTATAGGTGAACTGCTATAATTGTGTATGCGAACTGTTATAATTATGTCTGTGAACTGTTATAATTTTGTCTGTGAACTGTTTTAATTTTGTCTGTGAACTTTTATAATTATGTCTCTGAATTGTTATAATTTTGCATGTGAACTGTTATAATTGTATATGTGAACTGTTATAATTTTATATGTGAACTGTTATAATTATGTATGTGAACTGTTATAATTATGTCTGTGAACTGTTATAATTATGTCTGTGAACTGTTTTAATTTTGTCTGTGAACTGTTATAATTATGTCTCTGAATTGTTATAATTTTTTCTGTGAACTGTTATAATATTGTGTGAACTGTTATAATTACGAATGTTAACTGATAATATTGTATGTGAATTGTTATAATGTTGTCTGTGAACTGTTATAATTATGTATTTGAACTGTTATAATTTGTTTGTGATCTGTTATAATTATGTATGTGATATGTTATAATTATGTATGTGATCTGTTATAATTATTTCTGTGATCTGTTGTAATTATGCCCGTGATCTGTTATAAATATGTATGTGATCTGTTATAAATATGTCAAGCACGTAGTACTCATATCACCAAATGATTTGAAAGGCACAGTTTACGATATTTCCCTAAAAAATCAACTTCATAATATTTATTCGGGACAAAAATCACCAGCCACGTATTTATCTGCACTCGAGTTAGGTACAAAAATGAACAACAGAAAAAAGTGAAATATTGGGCAACCTGAAGTCGCGTGTCTAGTGCAATTTCGTTCATTTCGCTCTTGTAGCTAGGCGCTACCGTCTTCTGGAGGTTCAGCGTTCGAATTATGATTTGTCCAAGACTTCACTTTCTTTTCTACTGTTCATTATGTACGTTCTTAGAGTGCAGATAAAAACTTGTCATGTGAAAGTTGTCACGAATAAATATTTTTTGCTTATAACTCGCTGCATCTAAGTTGCCATATTTCCCTTCAGAAATCATCTTATACAGGCAATCAAATCCAATCTACTGGGACCTGAGCAAAGATGTGTTACAACACGACAAACCTTGGCCTCAGGCTACCCTTTAAACAGTTTTAGCTATCGAGAACATATACTTTGAGTGTGTTCTCCATCGACCGTACTAGCCAGTCCTGGCTACAACTTATTCTAACGTATTTAGACCACTCAAATAGGCAACGATGAGAAATACTTTCAGCTCCGATGAGAAATACTTTCAGCTCCGATGAGAAATACTTTCAGGTCCGATGAGAAATACTTTCAGCTCCAATAAGAAATAATTTCAGCTCCGATGAGAAATACTTTCAGCTCCGATAAGAAATACTTTCAGGTCCGATGAGAAATAATTTCAGCTCCGATGAGAAATACTTTCAGCTCCGATGAGAAATACTTTCAGGTCCGATGAGAAATACTTTCAGCTCCGATGAGAAATAATTTCAGCTCCGATAAGAAATACTTTCAGCTCCGATGAGAAATACTTTCAGCTCCGATGAGAAATACTTTCAGCTCCGATGAGAAATACTTTCAGCTCCGATGAGAAATACTTTCAGCTCCGATGAGAAATACTTTCAGCTCCGATGAGAAATACTTTCAGCTCCGATGAAATAGTACAACAGGTGGTGCATAAACAGACACGCCAGAAAAAGTGCAGCAAAATTTGAATAAACAAATTAAGATTGTTATTTGAAACACACTCGAAATAGAAAGCTGTAGCGACGATCGATCGCCAACATAAAGAACTGTTTAACATACCTTAGCTTCTGTGGATAGTTTGTGATTGTGTAACATACATTACATTCTGTGGGTATTTTGTGATCATGTAATATCCCTTACATTCTGTGGGTATTTTGTGATCATGTAATATCCCTTACATTCTGTGGGTATTTTGTGATCATGTAATATCCCTTACCTTCTGTGGGTATTTTGTGATCATTTAATATCCCTTTCCTTTTGTGAGTAGCTTATGATTGTGTAGCAGACGTTACCTTATGAAGGTCGAATTGTCCGAATGTCAAGCGAAGGGTTTCCCAAGAGGCTCCAGTATAGCGAACTGAGTGAAGGAGAACGATCAAAAGGACATTCAAAAAAGCGTTTCAAGGACGGACTGAAGGAGTCCCTGGAGTGCTTTCAAATAGACATTAACACCTGGGTAAACCTGGTTCAAAATCGCTCATAGTGAAAAAGGGAAAAAATAAATTTAAAAAATGTTTAAAGATGATTATAGTTAAGTTTAATCAAAATTTAAAAATATGAATGGTCAGATATCGCACCGATGCGAGAACACGAACATCACCAACAAAAAAGTCTTCATCAGGGACAACAAATAACAACAACGCTGAACTAGCAAATCATAGAAGAAGGGAGGAATACACGTATGGGGGATGTCAACATAAAAGGGGAAAATGGTCTACTTATCTGACATAGTGTCTGTAATCGTGACTAGTTGGGTCGGAAGCTTGACTGTAAATGAAGAACAGCGGTAAAATAAGGTGACCATGAAAGTGTAAGAAGTGAGAGGGGAAGGGCCGGATAAGTCAGTGGCGGCCAAATATGGAAAAGGCAAAATAATGATCCAAGCGGGGGGGGGGGGGGGGGGGGGGGTTGGTCACAAAGAAAGTGATTTAAGCTGGGGGGGGGGGATGAAGCGTCATGGAGTGCTGCCACAAACGGTGTTAAACTCAGCGAGGGCCTTCGTATCCAAGCTGCCCAGGATAGACGTGTAACCGGGAAGTCAAGAGCAGAGAACATTTCAGAAACAGCAGAAATTTCAGAGACAACTGCGGTCTACGTTTGTCAGTCGTGTCATAGATCTTTTCAAGCTTGATCAGCCATGAGCGCATAACTCATACCGAAGGTTGCGTCATGACATGTGATGATGTTGGTGGTTCTCATCGACGAAGATGGACGAGTTATTATTATGAAAGCAATTATGTTCGTGTAACAGAATATACCTTCTGTAGTTTATGATTATGTAGCTTATCTTACCTTATGAAGGTAATTGATGATCATTCAACAGACCTTACCTTCTGTTGTAGTTTATAATCGTGTAGCTTATCTTAGTTTATGAAGGTAATTGACGATCATTCAACAGACCTTACCTTCTGTTGTAGTTTATGATCGTGTAGCTTATCTTACCTTATGAAGGTCATTTATGTTCATGTAACAGATCTTACCTTCTGTTGTAGTTTATGATTGTGTATATTATCTTACCTTGTGAAGGTCATTTATGTTCATGTAACAGATCTTACCTTCTGTTGTAGTTTATGATTGTGTAGCTTATCTTACCTTGTTAAGATAATTTATGATCATGTAACAGACCTTACCTTCTACTGTAGTTTATTATCTTAGTTTATTACCTTACTTTCTGTTGCAGTTCATGAAAGCTGATACAATGTCCTAATTACTCTATGTGTATTTCGTTCTAGCTGATAAAATTATATGGATCGATTTTATACCTTAAATATCGTGGAGCAATCTTTTACCTTCTGTTAAAGGTATCAGCCTTGGACATTACAAACAATGGAGACTTACTTATTGTGTGCATTCAACAACATGAAATCTTGTCGATACCAACTTTAGACTGTCCTAAATATGCATTTCATCCTAGCTGATGAGATGATGTCGAGCGATCACAAAATCAAAATATCGTGAGAGTCATTCCTACCTTCTGACAGGAAACGTAAGCTGCTATAAAAGTGTTCCCCTCAGAATGTCCTAACAGCAAGAATTTTTAAATTGTTTCCCGGATGATTAAATTATGCTACGGTACGGTACAGTACACCCTATCTTGTGAGCAGGCTAGTAGTTCCCAGTTGATGGCGACTGCTAGAAGAACATAGGCCTTATCTTCAACGCTCAGAGATAGGTGTAGACCTTATCACACATTTTAATCTATTGTACGAAGAGGCCCTCCCCGCAGTTAGACCAGACCACACTTAATAAAATGCTATGGTTAGTTCTAACTTGATTACCTGATAAATGTACTTTCAAGCCAAATACTAACGTGACATCTCAGCGTGGTAGCTAACCGGCAATATCATTGTCAGTTCATGTATGTGAAAGCATATGCATAATGTGAAACCATTTACACTGCCATACATTTTCTTTCCATACCTAATTAAATACAAAAGATTCATTGTAATCACAAAATGGTATGCCATATTGTAATTAATATGCCTGGTAAGACTTTTCAAAAAGGACCGTTAAAATTAGTCACAGTGTTATCTTTGGTAAACTGTCGCTAATTATTTTTAGAGATTCTAAACTGTATGCACAGCATGTATACCAAAGTACAATGTAAACTAAGTTCAGTTCAGTTCAAGTGCCATCTTCGCATTGAAGGTAGGCTGCAATGGATCTCAAGCGTACTCTAATTAGTTAGGTAGTAGCCCATCGCAAGCGAAGATGGCGAAGGCATGTTTATTCAGATGTGACCGTATATGACTGTGCAGTAAGATCTGAGCTTGACAAACTCTACCGCCCGTAGAGAACACGCGAACCGCTATTGTATTTGGGCAGTTTTGCATTCTTACCTTTCGTGTAGCTAGCTTTTCATGCGCCTCCGTAATGGTCAGAAGAGATGCGATCACCTTGTGTGATGGCAGTGCACCATGCTGAGCTGTTCGGAGCAGGTTACGCCCAGGCAGCAACTTCAACGGAGAAACTATTCAAAGAAACGTTTAGAGTGTCTTAGTTTGGTCTTTTTTTGTCTCCCCGGCGAGCGCTGTTCTGTCCTTGAGCTCATCGTACAACAGTTGTTTAGGGAGGCGCTCATCAGACATGCGAACAACATGCCCTGTCCATCTGATCTGGGCTCTCTGTAGCAGGGTATGGGCGCCAGTGAATCTGGTCCTGCTGAGGTCTATAGAGTTGGGCACTCTATCCTACCAACCGATCCTCTGCGGACACACATTACATGGAAATGATTGTTTCCTGACATGTCTGCTATAAGCTGTCCATGCTTTGCATGCGCACATAAGTGGGGTTAACACAACAGCACGATACGCACTTATCATGGTGGCAACACTGATTCACTGCCAGTCCCAAACATTTTCTCGTAGTCTTGCGAAAGCAGCACTTGCTTTGGAAATTATGTTGTGGACCTCAGAGTCAATATTTCCTTCTCTGGTGAGGGTACTACCAAGGTAGGTAAAGCTATCAACTGCTTTTAGGCGATGTCCATGTACAGTGACGTTTGGTTCCTGACAAGGCTCCCCGAGCGCAGATGAACACATTACCTCCGTTTTCTTGGTGTTTACAGCAAGACCAAAATTAATGCACGCAGTTGCGAATTCATGGCTGCTTGCATGTCCTGTTCTAATTTGAATTGCTTCTTTCACCTTTGTGAGGGACTTTAGGAGCATCAGAGTGAACAGCTGCCCATTCTTCCGGTATATGATCTGTATGCCTGTGTCACAGTCACGTGTTGCATCAAAAAGCATGGCTGCAAATACCATGCTAAAAAGTGTTGGGGCCAGCACACAACCCTGTTTGTCTCCATTTATGACTGGAAATGCTGCAGAGAGTTCACCATCATTCAGTACTCGGGCTGGCATGCCATCATGAAACTAGCGGATAACTGTGATGATTTTTTTCGGGGGCAATCGAATTTCACTATTTCCAGAGTCCGTCCCTGTTGAAGGTTCAAAGGCCTTTGTCAGGTCAACAAAAGTCATATACAGATCACGATGCTGTTCCGGACATTTCTCATGGATTTGACGAGTTGCAAATTTCTTGTCAACCGTCCCACGACCAGCTCGCAAACCACATTGACTCTCTGGGAGTAGCTTCTGCTCGAGGTGAGTTGTTAAGCGGGTTAGAAAAACTGGAACTATAATTTTTCCAGCGGTCGACAGGAGGAAGATTTCCATGTGGTTATCATAAGATTGCCCTTGTGCTTGTACATGGGGACAATGGTGGTATATTTCAGTTCCTGCGGCATATTACCTGTTTCCCATATTGGGCAAAAGATGTATGTTAGCTTGTGTAGCAACACAGGGACTCCTGCTTTGTAGAATTCAGCAGCAATAGCTTCTGATCCGGGGGCTTTGCCGCTGAATATTTAGCTAATGCCTTTCTCGACCCCATCTGTACTAGGCAGTATACCAAGCCTGGTATTGACTGCAACTTGATAGTACTGAAGTGTCGACCTTGTCGGTCATCAGTGCAGTACCATCAGCGTTAAGGACAGTAGATGAATGATAACACCTGGGATCATAAACATTTTTCACGGCATCGTAAACCTGTTTTGAGTAATTTGTGTCTGCGTACAGCTGGATTTCATCTGCCTTGTTGTTCAGTCAGGCATCCTGTATAGACCTGATTTAGTTCTGGACAATTCTGCGAAAATTGGTGAACGCGCACTTTTTGGAAGATGAAGAGGGATCGACTTTGTGAAATCTTAATAAACGATGTTTTTCTTCAAGCAAAGTCTTTATAACCTCGCTGTTGTCATCAAACCAGTCTTTATTTTAGCAAGCTGCGTGACCTAGAAACTCAGAAGCGGTAGAGCAGATAGAATCCTTCAGAAAGGTCCATTTGTCCTCCACTGTTTCTGTGTGTTATTCAGCCGGCTGCCCAGAGCCCTGGAAAAGCGTTCCGCTTAATGCCTACTTTGCAAATTGGAGATGTTTCGTCTGTTATCAGGCTTTCAACCTCGATGACTTCGTCTGGGATATATGTGGAGGTTAAACTTTGACACAAAGAGTCTGTGATCTTGCAACAGTTCCAGCCGGAGCAAGAGAGTTTATGGCAGGGGTGATGTGGTTGACGACTCAGAACAAAGGTACATGAATGCGTGCCTAGGTCATTTACCGTCTCAACACGGGAAAACAGAGTTGGGGAAAAGAATGGGGACAGGTAGGAGCTGACCACTGGCGTTAAGATTTGGGTAGTGGGAGAAGGAGTGACAGACGGGATAGCAGCGGAGATTGCTGCGATAGATGAGTGACAGGTGTGCAAAGTATTTTGTTCCAATAACGACTGAATAGAGCCATCCCCCTGAGATCCATTGGTCAGCTTTGATACTGTTGCGCTCACGAGGCTAGATGAGAGATGCTGGATGAGAAAGGCTGGATGGAGAGGAGAGGAGAGCGAGAGAGAGACTGTGGATAGGAGTCCATTTAGCACACCGATTTGAAAGAGGAGTCATTGATAGACTGTTGTACGAATGTTAGTGATAGAACAGGACCGCTCAAATAGGTGTGTGAGTTTTGTATTAATAGATAATCTGAATCTATGTTGTAAGCAGGACAGATTGTGAACGAGGTATGTCCAGATCGCCCGCTTGAGGGGATTTGAGTGAGGAGTAGTTTTTGATAAGGTGTGTTGAGGATGCAGTTAAAGAGATGTGTGTGTGATGTGTGTAGGCAATAGAACTGGGTAATGATAGTTGGGAATTCTACCAAACGCTAATGCTTAAAATTTCCGCTGTAGTTAATATTTATTTTAACATATATATAACATAGGAATTTTTAGTTAAGATGACATGTATTGTGTGTTGTTTTTTCACTAATTTTTCTGGTATGAGTATTATATAATAAATATGCCATCTGCTGTGTGCTATATTATTTGCTGTATGTGGTCAGGAATGATGTGGATGAGTGTGATAATGTTCTAAGTTAGAATAACCGTAGGGCAAACAGGGGGATCTGCTACAATCTGTCCAACACTCGGCACCGCATATAGCCTTTTTCACCCTCACATCTCGTCTGTCTCTCTGTCCGGTGAGGACATAGTCCATAAGATGCCACTACTTAGAACTGGGATGCATCAACGACGTCTTGATGCGAGTGGACAGCCGAAACATGGTGTTGATAATGGAGATATCATGAGTGGTACAGAGACCCAGCAGTAGCAACACATTGGTGTTGCACTTGCCGGTGCCATGTACCCGAAGATTACATTTCCAGGACTGATGGACGACCTCTAGCCTGACATTTGCAGTCGCCAAAAATCACAAGCTTACCGGACCTCGGAACCGACACGATAAGGAAACTATAGACCGGTGAGATTAACAAGAAAATTGTTTGTAAATTGTTAGAATCAATAATCATAGAGAACATTATAATGCATCTAGACAGGATTAATTTAATCAGAAATAGTCAGCATGGATTTACTAGAGGGAGATCGTGCTTAACAAATATATTGGAATTCATGGAGGAGGTTACAAAAATGAAAGATAAGGGGAAACCCGGAAATGTTATTTATCTAGATTTTGCAAAGGGTTTTGATAGAGTACCTTATCAAAGATAATTTAAAAAGTTAAATTCACATAGAATAGGTGGGGAATTTGCCAAATGGATTGATAATTGGTTAACTGGAAGAAGGCAGAGCATGGGCATAAATAAGGAGTACTCTGAGTGGATCCATGATTAAACAATTTGCAGACGTCACAGAACTATATAGGAGTGTCTCATTAATAACAGGAAGGCAGCAGGCGCGCAACTTACCCACTGCCTGCACGGGGAGGTAGTGACGAAAAATAACAATACGGGACTTTTTCGAGGCCCCGTAATTGGAATGAGTACACTTTAAACCCTTTAACGAGGATCTATTGGAGGGCAAGTCTGGTGCCAGCAGCCGCGGTAATTCCAGCTCCAATAGCGTATATTAAAGTTGTTGCAGTTAAAAAGCTCGTAGTTGGATCTCAGGCGCAGGCGGGCGGTCCGGCTCGCACCGGTTTACTGCCCTTTGTCTCCTGCCCTACCGTCTGCCGGCTCTATCCCAAGGGTGCTCTTCGCTGAGAGTCCCGGGTGGCCGGTGCGTTTACTTTAAAAAAATTAGAGTGTTCAAAGCAGGCCTCGGCTGCCTGAATAATGGTGCATGGAATAATGGAATAGGACCTCAGTTCTATTTTGTTGGTTTTCGGAACTCGAGGTAATGATTAACAGGGACAAACGGGTACATTCGTATTGCGGCGTTAGAGGTGAAATTCTTGGATCGCTGCAAGACGAGCTACTGCGAAAGCATTTGTCAAGAATATTTTCATTAATCAAGAACGAAAGTCAGAGGCGCGAAGACGATCAGATACCGTCGTAGTTCTGACCATAAACGATGCCGACTAGCGATCCGCAGGAGTTGCTTCGATGACTCTGCAGGCAGCTTCCGGGAAACCAACGTGTTTTGGTTCCGGGGGAAGTATGGTTGCAAAGCTGAAACTTAAAGGAATTGACGGAAGGGCACCACCAGGAGTGGAGCCTGCGGCTTAATTTGACTCAACAAGGCCAACACTGAAATGGCTGACAGGCCGAGACCACTTTCCTTGGGTCTAATATGGAACTGGTGCTGGATTTAGACCCTCTGAAATCTGGGGTTATGCCCTCTGTGGCTCGGCTGGTCTGCATTCAGTGTTTGGTAAAGGAATTGACGGAAGAGCACTACCAGGAGTGGAGCCTGCGGCTTAAATTGACTTAACACGCCAATACTGTAGAATGCTTGTCAAATCGAGAGCACCTTCGTGGGGTCTAATAGTGAACATGTGCTGGTATTAGACCCACGGAAGACAGGTCAGTCTCTTAACCCCCTAATGAAAGAGCTTCTGCTATGGTAATCTGGTCTTAACCCTGCAGAAATCGCATGTTCCAGAAACTTGGCCATTGACAAACTAAAAAGCCTCTATTGATACGCCCGGTCTAATATTGAACGGGTGCTGGAAATAGACCATCGGAAGACAGGTCAATTTTACCCTACTAATGACAGGGAGTTGCTACGGTAATCCTGCTCAACTCGAGAGGAGCAGCTGACATTTGGTTCACGTACTAGGCTGATAAGTCAACGGTGCGAGGCTACCATGTGAGGGATTACGGCCGAACGCCTCTAAGCCAAAACCCTGCCCAAAAGCTGAGCACGATTGCAAAGGGAGGCTTCGACATGGTGGGGACCGGGGGAGCCGCAGAATGAGGTCTCTGCCGTGCGCCGATCAAAGCGGGCGGGAAGCTGCTCGATATTCACCCCATACGGCGATGAGGTATGAAACCATTTGTACAAGACTTAGTTCTCGGTCGGGGTGCCCTAAGCACTAGATCAGCTACCTCACTGCGAACTGCTGAGACTCAACCCTTGACCATGAGACATGTCCGCACACCAGGCGAACAACATCTCTGTGCAATGACCAGGCTTGTCCCCTGGTCAAATGCACTATTTCGAGAGGAATCACAGGTCGCTGACATTTGGAACACGTGCTTGGCTGATAAGCTACCATCTGAGGGACTACGGCCGAACGCCTCTAAGCCAGAATTCCGCCCTAAATCTCCCGCCCTAAATCACCGCTGTGATGGGAGGCTACGACATGGCTGGGGCTTGCGTCTCAGCCCGGCCCGGTCGAGCCGCAGAAATGCACCTGGTAAAATGCACTCCTGCCTCGCTCTTTGCCTCTGTCTGCTATCAGTCATCCCAATGGACGCAGACATTACACCTCCTGCCCTATTGTGACAGCCTTCTGGGTGGCGGGGAATGCTAGGCGTACAATCACTGCAGATGAGCCGAGAAAATAAAGGGAGCAAAGAGATACCTCACTCACATGCATATGCTACGTTTCTGGCAGGACGTGACGATCCTGGGACAAAGTCACACTGGACTGCCTTTCTTCCGGGATAGTACAAACTAGTACATAGTCCATCATATCATTGCCAAACCCTACAGACACGAGTGGGGAAGACTCGATAGTCCTGCAAGACAGCTTCCTAAGAGAGACAACTCTGACCAAAAACAACTGCTGCCTTGCAATTAGGCTGGGGACAGCCAAAGGATAAGGAGGGCAACCCTACAGAAAGGCCTGTTGAAATCGGATGCACTGAGCCACAGGCTTAACAAAATAAAACAGTGCAACGTAAATATCGCTGTAAACAGCGTACGATGAAGAAGAAGAAGATATATAACAGAAGTGGTTATATTGAGGTCTGATTTCGAAAAAATTCAAGAATGGTCTGTGAGATGGCAAATGGAGTTTAATATAAATACATCTAGTCATCCACGTGGGTTAATCCAATATGGAACATAATTACAGAATGGGCGAGAACAATATTAGAAAGATAAATAAGGAAAGAGACCTAGGGGTTATAATAGAGCATTCAGGTAAATTTAGTGAGAAAGTCCATGTAGCAGTGAAAAAGGCAAATGCAATGTCAGGTATGATAAAAAGAAATGTTAAACATAGGAGTAAGGAAATGATTGTCAAACTGTATAAAGCATTAGTTAGACCTAGATTGGAGTACTGTGTACACGTAGGGAGTCATTGTTGTAGAAGATATATAAACATGCTGGAAAGGATACAAAAAAGAGCAACAAAACTGATATAGGGATTCCAGAATTATAGTTATGAGGAATGACTCAGATAAACCGGCCAACAGTGGCTAAAAAGAGAATAATTCGAAATGACTTAATACAGGTTCATAAAATAATCACAGGAAAGGTAAAATTAGACTTTAACAAGTTTTTCAAAATACAACCACCAACGAGAACAAGAAGGCACAGATAAAAATTAACTAAAGATAGATCCAAATTGGATATTAGGAAATACTTTTTGTCAGAGAGTGGTGAATGCTTGGAATATATTGCCCCAGGAGGTATTGAAGACAGTGACAGTTAATGCATTTAAGAAGAGATTGGATGCGCATAGCTTTTATAGCAGAGAAATGCAAATGATCCTGGTTGTATACAGACTCTGATGAGGCTTCCAAACCAGTATACAAATGTTAAGTTTAAGCTCCTTATATAATTTATCCTTGATATCATCAGGATTAGTCATTGTTGGGGCATAGGTGCTGATCACTGTAACACTCCTTCTGTGTCCCGGTGAGAGTTGGACAGTCATTAGCCGATCATTGATACCATGTGGTGACTGGACAGCCGCGCAGATTAAATGAGACCTGATGGCGAATCCGACACCAGCCTCGCATCTTTCCGTTCGGTCACGCTTACTCCAGAAGAATGTGTAGCCGCCCACATCTTCTGTGATCTGGCCCTCTTCCGGCAATCTTGTCTCACTAAGAGCAACCGCATCCACCTTGTAGTGTGCCAGTTCTCTCGAAACTAGTGCCGTCCACTTTTCGATTCTATCGGCCATGATGCTGTCAAGTAATGTGCGTAAGTGGATGTAGCAGAAGTGGATATATTGAGGTCGGATTTAGATAGAATTCGAGAATGGTCTGTAAGCTGGCAAATGGAATTTAATGTAGATAAATGTACAGTCATCCACATGGGTAGATCCAATATGGAACATAATTACAGAATGGGATGGAACAATATTAGAAAGATAGATAATGAAAGGACCTATAAGTTATAATAGATCATACAGGTAAGGGGAGTGAGCAATATCAGGTAGCAGTAAAAAAAGGCAAATGTAATGTTAGGTATGATAAAAAGAAATATTAAACATAGGAGCAAGGAAGTGATAGTCAAACTGTATAAAGCATTAGTTAGACCTAGATTGGATAGATTGGAGTACTGTGTACGGGTGTGGAGTCCTTATCATAAAGAGGTTATAAACATGCTGGAAAGAATACAAAAAAGAGCGACAAAGCTGATAGTGGGATTCCTGAAGACTCAGAAAAACCGGCCCAGAATGTCTAGAAGAGAGAAGAATTCGTGGTGACTTATACAGGTTTATAAGATGATCAGAGGAACAGATAAATTATACTATAAGAAGTTTTTAAAAATACAGCCACCTACAATAACAAGAGGGCATAGTTACAAGTTGACTAAACAGAGGTCCAGATTAGATATTAGGAAATATTTTTTTAGTCAGAGAGTGGTGAATGCTTGGAATGCATTGCCAGAGGACGTAGTGAAGGCAGGGACAGTTAATGCATTTAAAAATATGTTAAGTATGTTCCCCCTGCCGAAGGTAAGAGTCCTCATTCCCTATCAATTAAACGGTACATATGATAAAAATATCTGGCGCTGTGACTTTCGCTTAAATAGATATAAGTGAGAACGATTTGGACAGTCGTCAGCCTCACTCTCTCGTCCTGAGCTATCCTGCTCCAGTGGCAAGACGTAGTCAAGACTCGAGATAGCACAAGCTGCAGATTTGACCTCAGGGTTTACTCTCGAAGCCTTTCTGGTTTAAAAAATAACCCACAAGGCAGCGGCGGACGTTATTAAAACATATCTCGTAACAGAACAAATGCATACCATTTGGTTGCTAAATACAGTAACTGGAATGGACACTAAAATATATACATACATAAAAGCATACATACATATATTTGCAAAATAAAAACCGCAGCTTACAATCTCTAAATCATACTCTGAGTCTTTCAGTCTTTAGCCTTGTAACATTTTTCTATATAAGTTATACTCAAGTCATTGAAACGACCTTGCTTCTGAGCGGTACACCCAGACAACAGCTATGTATCCGATTTAAAGCAAAGCATGGGCACTCTATAGAACTAATTATGTTTGGAATAGATCGTTCATAGAACTTGTAGTATTTAGAATAGATCGCTCATATAACTTGTAGTGTTTGGAATAGATCGTTCATAGAACTTGTAGTGTTTGGAATAGATCGCTCATAGAACTTTTAGCGTTTGGAATAGATCGTTCATAGAACTTGTAGTGTTTGGAATAGATCGTTTGTAAAAGTTGTAGTGTTTGGAATAGATCGTTCATAGAACTTGTAATGTTTGGAATAGATCATTCATAAAAGTTGTAGTGTTTGGAATAGATCGTTCATAGAACTTGTAGTGTTTGGAATAGATCGTTCATAGAACGTGTAGTGTTTGGAATAGATCGTTCATAGAACGTGTAATGTTTGAAATAGATCGTTCGCAACGTGTAGTGTTTGGAATAGATCGTTCATAGAACTTGTAGTGTTTGGAATAGATCGTTTATAAAAGTTGTAGT
This sequence comes from Ariolimax columbianus, assembly GCA_036924085.1. Classification (NCBI taxonomy): domain Eukaryota; kingdom Metazoa; phylum Mollusca; class Gastropoda; order Stylommatophora; family Arionidae; genus Ariolimax; species Ariolimax columbianus. The sequence continues at coordinate 79,987,807 of JAVGWX010000006.1, forward strand.
GTTTGGAATAGATCGTTCATAGAACTTGTAATGTTTGGAATAGATCATTCATAAAAGTTGTAGTGTTTGGAATAGATCGTTCATAGAACTTGTAGTGTTTGGAATAGATCGTTCATAGAACGTGTAGTGTTTGGAATAGATCGTTCATAGAACGTGTAATGTTTGAAATAGATCGTTCGCAACGTGTAGTGTTTGGAAAAGATCGTTCATAGAACTTGTAGTGTTTGGAATAGATCGTTCATAGAACTTGTAGTGTTTGGAATACATCGTTCATAGAACTTTTAGCGTTTGGAATAGATCGTTCATAGAACTTGTAGTGTTTGGAATAGATAGTTCATAGAACTTGTAGTGTTTGGAATAGATCGTTCATAGAACGTGTAGTGTTTGAAATAGATCGTTCGCAACGTGTACTATTCTTTCTGTTCATATTCTAAATCCTTGACTTTCATAAACTTAACAAGCTTAGAAATAGACAACCCTTGGAATTCAGGGCTTACATTAATTAGGTAGTTCACTTTTAAGACGGGTGTGATCGGTTCCCACAAGGCAGTGTTATTACAATTAGAAGTTCATAAAAAGAAGTTTGTCTATAGTCGTCAAATTTCACTTGGTCTACTAAATAGTCGGATTATTCACAATGCAGCCTTCGGTAGAACTGACTCCGTCTCACGATTGGGGCTGTTTCAGTCTTTTTTTCTGCCCCATGAACGTTCTATTTGATTGCTACTGGTTACATAGTGTTTCAAATGCATCATGGCTGTCACTTTATATATATATACATTTTTCAGTAGACAATATCTACTTTCGTAGAAAATTGTACAACACATGATTAAAATAACATTTTATGAGTGTCATTTGGGCGCACGTCTAGCACAACCCACTGCATTTTGGGTATTTATACACTTCTGTGTATGCTGAAACCACTGTACTCTATCTCTTACCGTAATGGTGCAATCTGACTGCCTTTTTCAAGTCCATCTCCTGATGTTATTCACCCACTTATAGCGTTCTCGGTCTTTTGAAAGACTGCCTATCACCATACCCTCTAGTATGGTCTTCTTGCTACATGGCCAAAATAACTTAACTGTCCAACCTTGATTTCTGTCCTTATTTCTTTTTTTTCACGACCAACGTTTTAAGTACCTCCACATTTATGTTCTTATTCTTCCAAGAAATAAAACCCAATCTTCTATATAAGCCAATTTCGACAACTTCAATACTTTTTTTCCAACTTATAATTTAACGTTCATGTTTCTGCGTCATAAAGTAGTGACGGGTATACATAACACATGACAATTCTTATTGTCAATTTATCATTTACCTGTTTTGATGTCAGTATGTGTCACATGTTGCTGAATACCATTTTGGTTTTGCCTATTCTCTTTCTTATTTCTCTTTCACAACTGCCCTCTTCCATTATTATATGATCTAGATAAGAAAACATCTGTACCTGTTCAAGTTGTCGATTTTTTAATTTTATCTGCACACATGGTTTTTTTTCTCACTTTTCCCAAGTATCATAGTCTTTGTTGTTGTATGTTTATATCTAACCAGAACTCTTAGCTTATTTTAGATTTTTTTGTCACAAAGCTCCTGCAATTCTTGCTCACTTTGTGCCATCAAAACTAACTATATCATCTGCATATCTAAGGTTATTAATCACCACTCATCCAATGACACGGCCTGGCATCGCCGCTATCTGTTTGAATATTTATTCTGTGTAAAAATTAAAAGGGCAATGGAATAATGCACATCCCTATCTCATTCACTTTTTACTAGACTTTGAAAACATATCTTTCCTAAATTTGCTGAAATAAAGAGGATAATACACATCTTTCTAATTGTTCTTCGTTCTCAAAGTATCTCAACCAAACCATGAAACGGGTTTTGTAAGTAGCAGGATGTTGTCGAGAAAGGAATATGTCGTAGTTTAGAGCTTGACTGTGATATTGAGACTTTCGGTTTATTTGTCCTGATTTTGATGTAATACATGGAATAAAACACATATTCTTACTATACTATGAGAGCATATCTTTCCTGATTTTGATGTAATATTTGAATACTAAAACTTTGTAATCTTTAAAAACTAGTGTTATTAATGTGTCCATTATTCCATCAAAACGTTGCTACATTTTGATTCTTTGTTTTGGTGGTCCCCTTTTCAAAAATATCATATTTGCCGACGATCAAATCTTATTGCTTCTTGTGCCTTTGGTTGTGTATTTTATTTTTATGAATTTCTTTAAAGTTCTAAACAGGGCTGAGTGTACAGCTAGTAAAAAGACATGGTATAACGATGTGCTACAGAAAAACAACTGCATTATTCGCGATAGTAATTTGATACGCGTTTCCTGTAGGGAAGAAGGCCAGCAGAATAGATTACACACAAACACACAAACAGAAACACACATACAGAAACACACACATAAACACACACAAACACACACATATACACACACACACAAACACACACAAACATACACAAACACACACAAACATACACAAACACACACACAAACACACACACACAAACACACACACAGACACACACACAAACACACACACAAACAAACACACACACACAAACACACACACAAACACACACATACAAACACAAACACACAAACACACACACAAACACAAACACACACAAACACACACACAAACACACACACACAAACACACACAAACACACACAAACACACACACACAGACACACACAAACACACACAAACACACACACACAGACACACACACACACAGACACAAACACACACAAAGACACACACACAAACACACACACAAAGACACACAAACACCCACAAACACGCACAAACACACACACAAACACACACACAGACACACACAAACACGCACAAACACACACACAAACACACACAGACACACACATAAACACACACAAACACACACACAAACACACACAGACACACACACACAGACACAAATACACACACACACACACACACATATATATATATATATATGACCTCTACATCTCAAGGTAGAAGAGGAGCGACTAAGTAAGTATATATATATATATATCTATGTATACACGAGATGTGTTAAAAAAGTATCTGATATTCGGCCTGGACAAATACAATGACTCACTTGGAGGTTTCAAACCCTAATCGTCTTCAAAGTACTGTCCTTGGTACTCTTCCAGCAGTCCCGCCATTGTTGAAGGTATTTCTGGGAGGCCTCTTTGGGAATGGAGTCCAGCTGGGTCGTCGCATTCCTCATAATGTTTTCTCGTGATTCAAATCGGGTCCCTTTTAGCGGAACTTTCAGCTTTAGGAACAGCCACAAACAACAAGGAGCCATGGGAATAGAGAGCCTGGCAAACCAGAGGAAGGTTGTGTTTGGTCACGAATGTCTGAATCAGATACGAAGAATGGGTGGGTGTGTCGTCATGAAGGAACTGCCAAGTTCCTGTTGTCCACATGTCCGGTCGTTTGCATCGAACAAACATCACGAAGGCGCGGATGACCTCCATGTAGTACTCCGTGGTAATGTATTGACCTTGTGGTGCGTTCTTGTGATGTACAACCCAACTGGAATAAAATACAATAGCGAACATGGCTTTGACGTTGCAGAGCACCTGTCTTTTTTCGGCCTCCGAGATGATAAATGTCTCCACTGTGTCGACTGCCGATTGGTTTCCGGGTTGTACTCATGAACCTACGACTTATCACGAGTGATCAAAGTTTTTCAAGAAGTCGTAATTGCCGTTTATGCTATCCATCATGTCCTGTGAGACTTTCAGACGGAGTTGCTTCTGCTCCATAGTTAGCAGCTTCCGCACGAATTTTTTGGACACTCTCCGAATAGCTAAATTCTCGCTCAAAATTGATTGTACCGAACCAATGCTTACTCTCTCTTCAAAATGGATTGTACCGAGCCAATGCTTACTCCCTGCTCAAAATGTAGTGCAGAGAACCAATGCTTACTCCCTCCTCAAAATGGAGTGTACAGAACCAATGCCTACTCCCTCCTCAAAATGGAGTGTACCAAGCCAATGCTCACTACCACCTCAAATTGGAGTGTACAGAACCAATGCTTAGTCCCCCCTCATCCGATAATTCTCGCATTGGATTGTGACACGGCGGTTCTGTAAGACCAAGGTCAAGCTTAGTCAATAATTTCAAAATTTCAGTTCGTTGAGGGTCTACTGGAAAGTGATCCGCAATCCATCGTTGTGCGACCATCTTTGAAGCGATTGTACCACTCCTTGATTTGAATGAGGCTCATGGCATCGTCACCGAAAGCCTGTTGAATCTTCAAAATTGTTTCCGCTTAGGTAACGCCTAGTTTTAGCATAATTTGTTTTAACATCGCTGATTAATTCTTTCCATCATTTCGTGGTGAATGAAAACCCAACGGGTGCTCATTTCACTCAGCACTGCAAGCCCGACTGTCAGCGACTGATGCATTCTGCGGGTAGGAAAACGTATACATACATATTGATGATAGTAACTATTCGTAGTTCTCGATGATCACCACCGACATCATTCTTGTTCTTGTGCTCTGGTTTGTTTCGTTTCTCCCTTAAATGTTATGTTTCAGCCCAGTGCTTGCTGGACCGCATGTAGCTTATCTGTCCTTTGTGGGGACGGAATGTCCTATTGCATGATTTACACGCTATGTCCTCATACTGGATTTCTGAACGACCCGTTTATCAAAGGCGGTTACGCCACTGCGGGTTCTAAATTCGTCTCCATTGTCTTCTGTCATGGGCCACCTAGAACCAGTGGGCGATACGTTTCCCGTCTGTAACATCGTAGATATTGTTTCTCAGTTCGAGGGAGTAAGACCAGCGCGAAGGTGGTCCTCCCCGTGGCCGTCTTCTGTCTCGTGGATACCAGGCTGCTGTTGATACGCTCCAACGGTCATCAGTTCTCCGAAGCAGGTGACTAGCCAAACAGTGCTTTACCTTGTCTGCGTGGGCAACTATCCTTCACTAATGGTATTTGCCGTACGTCGGTGTTGTGAAGACCTTTCACACGTTGGTTGTGGAGCGTGGGGCCGATCATAAGTCTCTCTAATAACCCAAGCCTCCCCAGTCGAGAGACCTATATCTTTATATATATATATATATATATATATATATATATATGTATTTACATACATGGCAGATAGTTGCAGATGTAAGCTGTTGCAGAGAAGATTTAAAAAAAACAGCTTTGTAAACATAAACACAACCAAGATAATGACCAACGACAAAACAAGAAGTCAACTTAAATTCAAATTATGGCGTATGGAAATAGAACACGTCACGAACTTCGAGTCTCTGGGCTCCATGATTAACAACAATGGCGACTGCTCAAAGGAAATCAGGATACGGGCATTGGTAATTGAGAAACAACACAACCTGAGGAAACTCTGGTAGAATACCAGCAAAAGAACAACAATTGAAAATATCGAGAACCTGTGTTTTTCCGGTGGCGGCATACAGCTGTAAAACATGAACAGTTACCTAAAACCTTAAGGAAGAGAACCGAGTGTTTCGATTAGAAATGTTATCAAATGGTTCTCAGAATACAGTGCACCGAAAATAAAGAAAAGTGCAGAAATTTCACAAGAATTGTGCATGAAGGCGAACTGGTTCATAAATTCCATCATGAATAGAAAATTAAAATGCTTTGGCTACATCAAAAGACACAACCGTCTTTAGAGAACGGAAATGGAGTATATGATTTCGGACAAGAGAGGCAGAGGTAGACCAAGAAGGCGATGGCACCAAAACGCCAGGAATACTTGGTCATGAGGCTGGATCAGGCTTGAGCTTTAGCAAGAGATCGAGTTTCTTTCAGACGAGCTGTAATGGGATCGACGTTCTACAAAGGACATTCTACATGATGATGATGTTATATGACATAGTGTTCATTACAGAGTCAGCACAAAAAGTCAATTGAATGATGCAGTTACTTGATGTTGAGGGCAGGGTAGCGGGACTGGAGATGAATATCTCGAAGACCAAAGTGTAGCGCAATCGTTTCGCCAATTGAGATTCAGTCTTCCTTGGCTGTGTACAATTAGGGATGTCAACGAGTACATCTTGGGTTCCTCCTCAATATGGAGAATGACTTGGAACCTGAATTGACAAGACATCGCAGCGAGGGTTGAACAGCTTTCTCGTCCATTCACACGGTCCTGGACGGTTGTCAAGACCAGAACCTACCAGCTCCTCTCTTTAATTCCACGGTGTTCTCTTATATGTGCTACAGTGCTGAGCTATGAACACTAACACAATCACTGGAGGACAAATTGAAAGTGCTCAAGGTCTTTTCAGAGAGACGCTTGCTCGAACTCTCCGGAATTAACTTATACAAAAGCTCCATAATTCCGGTATACACAAAATTTTCTTGGTGAAGGATGGAGTAATTTATGCAAACAATGCAAAACATAAATTGGCAGGTCACAATGAAACAATGGTCGATGCACCACAGCGATAGCAATATAATACCCCGAGGTGAAAAGGGCCGCGGGGAAGACCTCCAATGAGTTGGTCACACAACCTTGCTACACAACAACAACCAAGTCGCCTCTGGTGGAGAGCTTACCATGCACTGGACTTCCGTGGCCCAAGACAGGGTTCCCTGGAGACGAAGTTGAGACCAGCAGCCACGCAGAGGAACGGGTCATCAAGATCAAGATAGACGAGTATTACAATAGTAATAATAATATAATGTTAAAACTGTTAATATGAATTTCCTTTCAATCCAAATAAACACAATCCTCTTTAGTCAGTTACAGATTTTAAACTTTGTTACATATTTTATAATTGTTATATTTTCTCTGAAATCGTTGAAACAAAAAAGAGAAATTTCATGTTCATGTCACAAAAACACTTTACATCAGAGATCGACAGTAAGTAGGAACAATGCCGTGTTGTATGTTAAAGACAGGCGAATGAAATGGTTTGGGAATATCTTCTTCTTCGTTAGCTCTCAAACTTCTGCTACCTGACCCTAAAAAAGGCTGTAAGTATCAGGGTGTAGTCCGGAATGCGTTGTGTCGTAGTTTACAGCTATCAAGTGATATTTTGCACCTTTCGGTCCGACACATCCGACTTCAGTAGTCATTTTTGAGTACTTGGTTAGCCTCGCCTCCTCAATCCCTGTTCTTCACCCAATCTGCTCTTTTGTTATCCAGGATCACCAGGTGGAGGTGTAGAAGGATCTTGACAACTCTAGCTCGCTGACCATTACCCCAGCAGTCAGTTTTTGAGTCGCTGACCGCTGCAGCTCATGAACTGTGCATCATCTTAATGTTTGGGGAAATGACAATAATGCTTGGCACCTACAACATCCTATAATACCAGGCAGCAGAATTGTATAGCAATAAGAGAGCAAAATAAAGATGGATTGACAGTGTTAAAGATGTATAAATTGAAAATAACAACAAGTGCAGATCATATGCAAGTGGATTGCAACTCCACAAGGCGACATAAGTTGGCAAAGAAGATGTGAAGAGAAGTGTTGACAAAGTCGATCAACAGGTTTTCATTACCACTAAACGAAACCTTCATTTACAAATATACAAACAAGGAGTGGGCTATTGTGAGAGCTTATCATAAATGTGTACAATCACTGGAGCCGTTAGTACCGATACCAATTAATTTCACTGAAAGTGACACAGTGCCTGACTATATGTCTGTACAACATAACTGAACAACATAGCTGAACAACATACATGGAAGCATGTGTATGTGAACTTATGAAAACGAGAAACAACAAAAAAAAATAGCAAAAAACAGACTTCTTTAGTTTTAACCGTTTTATTCAGTTCTGCCATTACATTGTTGTTAGTTTCTCCATTAAATTAGAGTTAGATATTTCATTAGATTAGTTTGTTAAGTATATTAATGGGTTAAAGTAAGAAATTTGCAAGATTACATCTTCCTGTCTCACGGACAATGCTCTTACTGCATATACAAGATGCCTTCCCTTTTGCGGGAAATGATTAATTCGAACTTGTATTCTTGTTTCATATAAGTGGAGCCTATTCCATATAGGAATAGACAAGCAACGCAAATAGTAACATTAAACGCTAGTGGAAAGAAACTGAAACCTACAAAATATGTCAACAAATTGAGTTATACATTCTACAACATATATCTAACAACCAAGATGTAGAAAGATTCAATTGCTTATCAAATAGTAATTAAAATTGTGACAGAAGAATTATGGAAGAAATATTAAGATCAACTAATATTCATGTGTAAAAATAATTCATGAGATGTCTACAAAAGTAAAAAAATAAATGACTTTAAGAGATGTGAGCTTCAATCTGAATTAATTGACTAATGACAAAAAGTGATCTCCATATTTAATAAGCACACAAAACAAACAGTACCTCAGTACTTCCAAAAACTTTTTAAACCAAAAGGCACTCATTTAATTAATTTGTGTTCCAAGAAACAAGGATCATCTGGCACATCATATATTTATTTAAAAAAGGAGAATGAGCCATAACGATCGGACACAGAAACTAGTCACCAAGTTTTGACGACATAACAAACTTAAGCAACTGAAGCTTGTGGGAAGACAAGAGTAAAGTGGCTATGGAGCATGGAAAGAAAGAAGAGTAGCAATTGATGGCAACAAGCTACAATAACACCAGTCTGGAAAAAGGTACTAAACTAAACAGGGATATATAAAGACCTATGGCTGTTAGGTAATACATGAAATATGTATACTTGAAAAAAAACCCAGAGAAACGGACCAATTGTTGAACCTCCAACTGAACGAGCCCAATTTGAATTCCGTTAAAAAACGAAGTGTGCTGGTGCTTTATTCTCCTTGGGACAATTAGGCACAAGGGTCATGACAGATATGTCATTTATAGATCTTGAGAAAACGTTTTATAAAGTTGATAGAAATAAACTCTGAACAATACCAGAGGAATGGGGAATGCAAAGGCAACTGTTGTATAATGTGATAGGTGTGCACAATGTGAAGACAAATGTAATAAGAACAACTGATTGAGCCACAGGCGCAATTCATTATATTAACGGTATCACCATCCTTTGTAGCCTTTTCGGGCCTCAGTATTACACGGGCTTCCAACCTAGCTATATAGAGTCATTATGATCTGTTTCCGAGATACAGCATCTTCAATACTATAATGATAACACTGGAACAATAAGGTTTAAATGACACGCCTTAAAAATACACGCTGCCTATAAAACATAAATGAAATGCAATATACACATTTGTTATGGGATTAAATACAAGTATATAAGAGCTAATGAGCCGGGCTGTTCTCGTACTGTGATACTGGCAAACAACATGGCTGAAGCTGAAAAGGTGGCGACGGATGAGATCTTCCCAGATGAGGGGGGAGGGGAATTTTATATTATATTACATTATATATATATATATATATATATATATATATATATATATATATATATATATATATATATATATATATATATATATATATATATCTTCTTCTTCTTCTTCTGCGTACACAGTCAGACAGTAACCATTATTTTCTCGAAAAAAGCGGCGGTCATCCTGAGACTCTCGCCACTACCATAGAGCTTGTCTTGCAGTTCCACTGGCAATGGCCACATCTGTTCTCTCTGATCCTCGTATGTCGGGCAGTTCTGCAGCAGATGTTCAGTGGTCATTTTACCAGTACCGCACGGGCATTCGTCGGTACACCCTATCTTCAATTTGTTGAATAGGTGGTACCTCAGTCTGTTGTGGCCAGTGCGAAGTCTGAAGACAACGACCTGCTCTCTTCGGTTCAACTGGTAATAGGCATCGTTTTTGGTGTAACCAGTATGTTCGGTTTCCCATTTGGTCATGTATCTGGCTTTGATAAGCCGTTTTGACTCTTCGTACGTCATACTGGTATCTGTTTGTGGTAGCCTTGCACCTTCTTTTGCCAGTCTGTCTGCCTCCTCGTTGCCTTGGATGTTGCAGTGTGACGGAACCCACTGTACCACTACCCTTTTTGGTGCGGACTGCTGGCACAGTTTGCAGAGTGCTGCTCTTAAGTCATTAAGCTCAGTGTTTTTCTGGCTTTTTAGCGCTGTGACTACTTCGAGAGCATCTGTCAGCAGGACTATATGGCTCTCATTTTCACTGTGTGTCACCATTTCTTCCACTGCCGCCCTCAGTGCCTCTGCCTCTGCTCTGAAATTGCTTGTGTACTTACCAATAGCGAATGACAGTGTTATTTTTCTGCCATTTGGTAGGTTCAGGAATGCTCCTGCCCCTCCGTTCTGTGTAGTGTTTGTTACAGAACCGTCGGTGTATGCATGGGTCCAGTCCATGCTTGGGTAGCTTTTCGTTATGAAGCTTAGGGTAGTGTCTCTCCTTTCTTTTTCACTCTGGCAGTTTTTGTTTGCAATACCTGGTATATTTTCTACCACCTCTGGAAATATATCCTGCCTCCAAGTAGGTTTTCGTACAGTAGTGATGGGTTTTGGTGTTGTTAGTGCGTTTATGGGATCTTCGTGCATCTTTGCTTTGGCTATTTCTGCAAAGTTTCTCCGCTTTAGTTTCCCATTTCCCAAATTGTTTAGTCTCTGGTACATTGGATGGTCCGTCAGTCTTCTGAGTTTCTCTGACTGCAGCTGGGCTCTGCAGTCTCTTCTATCGGTCATGGATTGCAGTTTTGTAATCTTTTCAAGTTCTACAATTGGCGTTGACTTCATGCCACCTGTTATAATTCTCACGGCTTGGTTTTGAAGTTTGTTAACTTTATCGAAGTTCGCCTTCGCTGCGGTTGTCCATGCCGCAATGCCATACTCGAGAACTGGTCTCACTCTTCCAGTGTACAGTTTCTTTAGTATGCCTTCGTCTGCTCCCCAGCTTGTGCCAGCAAGTTTCCTCATGATCGCCATTCTTTCTCTGGCTTTCATTCGGTTTCTCTCAATCTGACTTTTCCATGTCATGCGCCGATCAAATGTGACTCCCAGATAGGTTGGGTTGTCGTTTGGCTGCAGGATTTTGCCATTTAGCCTTAATTTGGTACTTTGGGGTTTTAATGAGAGCGAGAATATTGTGCACGTGGTTTTCTCCTCGTTTATTTTGACCAGCCATGAGTTCGCCCACTCTTCCAGCGATGTTAGGGCCGTCTGCATCCGATTTCTTGCTATGGTGAGATTCTTTTCAGAGGTCCACATAGCCAGATCGTCTGCAAACATTGAGCTATGGACTCTTCTTGGTATATTCTCTGTAATATCGTTTATATATACCAGGAAGAGTGTGGGTGACAAGACTCCCCCTTGGGGTACTCCCTGCTCGAGTGTCACCTTTTTGCTCATCTGCCCTTGTACTTGGACTCTGGCCGTTCTTTGTTTGAGGTAGTGGTTGATCCACTTGTACATCTTCCCACAGACATCACTTCTTCTTAGCTTGACTCTAAGTCCATCCTTCCAGACTTTGTCAAATGCCTTTTTCAGATCCACCCAAACAGCTACTGTGTGTTTCTGTGCCTGGTAGGCATCTTCTATCTCCTGGGCTATGAGGATGACCTGGTCCTCAGTGGATCTGTGCTGTCTAAAGCCGGCTTGCTGTGGAATTAGTATTCGTTTTTCTTCCAGATGCCACATCAGTCTGGTGTTTATCATCCGTTCCATCAGCTTGCCGACACAGCTCAGTAGGCTTATGGGCCTGTATCCATTTGGATCTGTTTTGTCCTTTCCTGTTTTTGGTACTGGTACCAGTATTGCATCTTTCCATGCCTGGGGTACAATACCCCTTTTCCAGCTTTGGTTCAGGACTGATAGTAGTTTTTTCTTCGCTGTTTGGCCCAGCCCCATCAGCATTTCGTTTGTTATCCCGTCTTTTCCGGGAGATTTCCTTTTCTTTAGTGTTCTCATAGCCTCTTCCATTTCGCGCATTGTTAGTTTGGCCATCATGTGCTCTTCAGGAGCCGTATTTATGTTTTCGTGTCCCTTTAGCTCTTCGCTAATGTCTGTATGCTTATCTGCAGGGACCTCGATGTGGTTTGCTCTGGCATAGTGATCGACAAAGGCGTTTGCGGCTTTCTTACCTGTGATCAAGTTCTCGCCCTGCTTGATAGTAATTTGTTTATTTGACGGGGTTTCGTCATTCATGGCTCTGACTAGCTTCCATAGCTTGTTCCCTTCTTTGTCCAGGTTTAGGCTTTCCGTTTTATTTTTCCAACTTTCTCTTGCTGTTTGCTTGAGAGTGTGTTTGTACTTCGCCGCTGCGGCTTTGAGGGCGATGTTTGCCTCCATGGATTTTTCTCGTTTTGCCATGTTCCTAGCATTTGTTACTGATATATATATATATATATATATATATATATATATATATATATATATATATATATATATATATATATATATATATATATATAATGCATATTAACGCTGTACGTTACACTTTTTTTTTCTTCAAAAATATACAATTTTTCTTTACTTTGATGTCAAGCGTCATGTGCTAGCTGTAGTTTCATATCTAAGGTCACGTGTGTTATTTGGGAACATTGTAATCAGTTTGACTATTAGATAGTTTCTTAGACGGGTGCTGGCATAGCATACAATGGATGAAATAATATGATGATATCAACTAATGTGGAATCATTGATAGAACCAGAAAAACAACATTGAAACACAATGTGAAGATAATACACTGGTGATGGTTGAATACACATTCCGGAACCCAGCGAACAGTATTAACATCCGTTATCTGTTCTGGAATTTGCAAGGTATGATATGTACGGGAAAACAAAGAAAAATGAGAAGAAGAAGAAGAAGAAGAGGAAGAAAACAAATTTTAAAAAATGAGTAGAAGAAGAAGAAAAAGAAAAAGAAGAAGAAAATGAAAAAGAAGGAGAAGAAGAAGAAAAAGAAGAAGAAGAAGTAGAAAAAAAAAAGAGAGTTCAAGATAAAAACGAAAGAAATACATGAGAATTAGAGAGACAGCTGGATTGCATAGTTTAGGCCAAGGAGATTTGGCATGTATTGTCTGAAGACATGTGTTCCATAAATACATAAGGATTTCCTCCCTGCAAATCATAACCTGCTGAATTCTCTGATAACATTTAGATTGGTACATTTCCTGCGTTTGGACGATATGTAAAAACATCAGTAACAATTCAAAACAACACTGTGTTAAAAACACCGAAAATGAAGGTAGACACGCTCTAAGGAAATGTGTTTAAACAATTTCCTGTCTAATGTTTCTGCTAGAGTAGTGAACAAGTTGTAGATTTTTAGAACAAAATCTAAGATACGACAAATATATATTCGTTAGCATAAGGGAGAAGAACCATCTAGTTTTAACGAATAAGAAAAGAGTTGATGACATAACGTGACACAGTTGTTATCTGATAATATACCTGTCAAAGTGGACATGTCTAAACAAACTGGGGACTGAAGGAATTTATTTGAGAACATCTGACATAAAATAAAAGAGTGGCCAAAAGACTTATTAAAAATGTTGTAGTGAGATAAGATGAAGAGAAAAAAGAGAGAAGGAGGGAGAGCGAGAAAGATGACCATGAAAATCTTGTATGTAAGGCGCATCAGTTATCTGGTGAGTTGCATTATAACTGATGTTGGTTGATATTGGTTATACTATGTAGGTTTTGTCCCACAAGATGATCATACAACTGTAAGCAGATTTTGCTATCTTAAGGTAGACTCTCTTTTTTTATCGTCCTATATATTTTGTCGTCTTCTTCTTCAAGTAACCATTGTGGCTGTATTTTATAGCGTGTGTTTTGGTAATGAAAATGTATAATTTGATGGAAAATGTTTTAAGAAAATAAGATCACAAACCTTTCTTATCAATAATTTGGCTTGGGAAGTAAACAAACATATGATTCAATTAGTCAAAACCTTCCTTGTCAATAATTTTGCTTTTGGAAGTAAACAAAGATATGATTTAAAATTAGTCAAAACCTTTCAGCTCCGCGTGGAGCACAGGTGTCCAACAAAAATGCGCCGTCCTCCTGTCCTCAGCCATCCGTTCCATTTCTGTCCACCTCCTAACCTGTTCCCTTTATGCGTATCTCGAACTCCCTTCTTTATGTTCTCTTACTGTGGTGTTTCCAGAAACAAGATAATGTCTTGTAAGGAAATTTATTGTTTTCATAAATGTATATCCTATCCTACCCCATTATCTTTTCATGTCATTTTCTATTAACATCTTTTGGACCATGAGGCTAACGTCTGGTAAGGCAAACCACACTGATCAGATAATGTAAGGCAGAGTAAGGAGAAATATACTGGCCAAGACCCTCACCTGATCTCCTCGTTGGTCGTCCTGGAAACGGGATGTTGTCGAGGACAACCGTCCGGCTAACAAGATTGAGGTTTGACGTGATCCCCGTAATATTGAACAACACGCAGATGAAGACAAGCATAGCACAACCGCCTGGAGGACCACCTTCATCAGCATGCTCGGAATGTGAGGAAAGCTACAACCACCGGCCACTTAACGCCCTTTCCAGGGCGCACAAAAGTGTAACTTATTCATTGTGAGTATTCGGAAACAACAACTAACATCTTTCTGTATCTATCTAACAGTTCCACATTAATGATGCTATCATACCGTTTCGGTTTCAAGATGCTGAGCAGCGCATGAGCTGCAGCGGTCAGCGACCTATAGCTGACTGCTAGCGTCAGGGCCAGCGAACCAGAGATGCCAAGACCGTTCTATACCTCCACGCGGTGATCCTGGATAACAGGCTGCAGCAGGGCAGACTGGCTAAGGAGAAGGGATCGAAGAGGAATGCTAACCCGGTACTCAAAAAATGCTTGCTGCAGTCGGATGTGTTGGACCGAAAGGTACAAATATCACAGTCAAGCTGTACACTACGACACAACACATTCCGTTCTCTGGACTACATTCTGCTACTTAAGCCCATTCAGGGTTTGGTAGCGGGAGAATGAGAACGAACGAAGCCAAGCCATACCATTTCAATCTCTCTATTTCACACATATATTAATTTATAAAAGTCTGTAGTGTTTTTGTTGTTGTGTTGTTGCTGTTGTTTTATGTCCATGTTTCAAAACCATACAACAGAGCTGACTTTATATTGAAGTTTTTGTTTTTTTAACTTGCTGTATTTAATTAATTTTGATTTTCATTGAGTTTCTAATTGCACTGAAAGGATAAAACGTCTTTTGTACTTTGTTGTTGTTGATATATCTATCTACATCTTCAGCTTTGTCTGTATTGCAACAACGATAACTGAATTATTTCACATCTTGTAGGAGTTTATCTTTCAGCACGATCTGATTAGATTGCATTAGATGCATTAATTTTCGCAACCACTTGAAAAAAATATCTGTGTATTCTATGTTATCTCTAATCAAGTATACATATTTTATTTTGTATCTGATTGTAGGGGTAGGAGAGCTAACTCATTGCCAAAGTCCATGACATTAAGTTGGTTTGTCAAATTCTAGTGAGTTCTATTTTTTGTGATTGATGTTAGTGTCTTCGTAATCCAGTCAATAGTTAGAAGAAGGAGAAATGGTATTGAGACTGTCGAACACGGATGTGTCGGACCGAAAGGTGCAACTATCAACAGTCAAGCAGTCAAGCTATAAACTAGCGACACAACGCAATCTGTTCTCCGGACTACATCTTGCTACTTGCAAATACCTGTCCATGGCTTAAAAGCGGGAGATTGAGAACGACTGCAGAAGAAGAAGAAGGTATTAAGAGACGTATCTGTCAAACAGCAGCTCTTATCCTAAATGGCTGAGACTTTCAGCTTCTTGCTGAACGCTACATTTTATATGTACAGATACTTTCCATATTATATTAATGGAGTCGATAACGTGGTAGACAGGATGATGGCGGCGACTGGTTGCATCAGGGCTAGCGTATGGACAAGCAGAACATATCTAAGAAAGCGAATAAAACAACAAAAATACTTCGAAAAAACAACTTGCTCAGATGATCAAGACTGATAGTAAAAGCTTCTTCTCTTATGTTAGAAATAAACAAAGAACGAAATACAAAGTAGGCCCTCTCATAGACAGTACAGGCAAAATAATAAGTGAGAATAGGGCGGCAGCTAATCTACTCAATCAGTACGTTGGCACAGTCTATACAAAAGACGACTGCTCCAAGATCACAGAGCATTTAGATGTTTTTCAAAGAGACATGAATACAGCGGGATTAGGATCAATCTGTATTTCAGAGGAAAATGTTTTTAAAAAATTGGAGGGGTGGAAAGTGGATAAATGTCCAGGTCAAGATGGTATTCATCATAAATTTCTTTTTGATATTAGAGACCAACTAGCAAAACCATTGGCTATATTATGTTTTCAATCACTTACAAAAAGGATTGTTCCACGGGATTGGAAAGATGCAGGAGTGATCCCCTTATTCAAAAAGGGCAAAAAATCAGATCCAGCGAATTATAGACCGGTGAGTTTAACGAGCATAGTCTGTAAATTGTTAGAGTCAATAATCAAAGAAAACATTGTCATGCATTTATACAAATTTAATCTAATTAGAAATAGTCAGCATAGGTTTAGTAGGGGGAGATCATGCTTAACAAATCTGTTAGAATTCATGGAGGAGGTTACCAACATGATAGATAAGTTGAGCCAGTGGACGTTATTTATCTAGACTTTGCAAAGGCCTTTGATAGAGTACCTCTTCAAAAATTATTTCGAAAGTTAAAATCACATGGAATAGGTGGGGAAGTTGCCAATTGGATTGAAAATTGGTTAACAGGAAGAAGGCAGAGCATGGGCATAAATAAGGAGTACTCTGAGTGGTGTGAAGTGAAAAGTGATGTGCCACAAAAGCTCGGTTTTGGGACGAATTTTGTTCTTGATATATATAAATTAATTGGACATTGATATGGGATCCATGGTTGCAAAATTTGCCGATGACACAAAACTATGAAGTAGTGTCTCATCTAAAGCAGAAGTGGATACATTGAGGTCGGATTTAGATACAATTCGAGAATGGTCTGTAAGCTGACAAATAGAGTTTAATGTAGATAAATGTACAGTCATTCACATGGGTAGATCCAATATGGAACATAACTACAGAATGGGAGAGAACAATATTAGAAAGATAGATAAGGATAGGGACCTAGGGGTTATAATAGATCATACAGGTAAGGTGAGTGAGTAAGTTCAGGTAGCAGTAAAAAGGCAATTTGATAGAGGTATGATAAAAATAGATTTTAAACATAGGAGCATGGAAGTGATAGTCAAACTGTACAAATCATTAGTTAGACCTAGATTGGAGTACTGTGTACAGGTGTGGAGTCCTTATGATAGAGGGGATATAAACATGCTGGAAAGAATTAAAAAAAAGAGCGACAAAGCTGAAAGTGCGATTCCAGAATTACAGTTATGAGGAAAGACCCAGAAAAACCGTCCTACAGTGTCTAGAAGAGAGAAGAATTCGTGGTGATGTAATACAGGTTTATACGATGATCAGAGGACTGGATAAATTAGACTATAACAAGTTTTTTTTTAAAATACAGCCCTCCACAATAACCATAGGGCATAGCTGCAAGTTGACTAAAGAGAAGTCCAGATTAGTTATTAGGAAATTTTTTTTTAGTCAGAGTTTAGAGTTTAGTTTAGAGTGGTGAATGCTTGGAATGCCTTGCCAGGGGAGGTAGTGGAGGCAGGGACAGTTAATGCATTTAAGAATAAATTGGATCCTCATAGCTTTTAGAGCAAGGTGATGTTAATTAAACTGGTTGTATACAGACTCTGCAGGGTCTTCTAAACCAGTATAAAGACGTTAAGTTAAGTTAAGTTAATTGTTGTCAGTGGTAATACCTTGTTATGTATACCATTTTCCGCAATCGTTGTTTTGACTATCAGAAGCTGATCGCCTGATGTTCCTCTATATACTTGTTTTATCGTGTATTGATGATCTGACTTCTTGTTTATACATATATATGGTAAATCTAGTTTTCTGTCTTTTGGTTTGGTAACACGTATCATGCATTGTGTATTTTATTTTTGGTAGAAAAATATCCACCCAAAATCAATATTTGATTAAACGCACATAATTCTATAAGTAAGTCTCCATTTTCGAAGTGCCTTTTTAGCGTTTGTTCAATATCTCTTCAAAACTAATTTTATCATACCCAACCTTGTCATTCAGGTCCTCCCGTCAGAACAGACATCTTTCTTTCTTCTTGAACCCATGGTGTAAAATTCTTATTTTAGTGACTCTTCTTTGACATTTATTAGTGCATGGCAGTGAATAATATTATTTATCTCTTTCTTCTTCCACAAAGTTGAAAGTGGCTAGTGTGGTTATGGGCCAGACTACTCCTGTTTGATTTTCTGTCTTCCCTCTTTTGATATTATTGCGGTCACATTTTCACGATGGCGGAAGTCTTCTTCAGTGTGCATTCAGGACAGCAGCATTTCCCATGTGTACAGTTTCATCCTATCAGCTCTCTTTCTCTCTTTACAGTCTTTCAGCGCCGAAGACGACACATAAGTCAAAACTCAAAAACCTAAAATTCAATTGGTCCATCGCCACTCTCTGTAGTTCTTGTATGTTTCCTAGCCCCTTATCGTACCCACTCTGGTGATTGTTCTGTATAGATTCTCTCTAGGTCTACCCCACTTCCTTTTGCGCTATGTTTCCACAAAATCGCTTGTAGAAGAAGTCTATTATTGTCCATCCGCAGTACTTGCCCAGTGTACGTCTAACATTTCTTCCTGATGGCATTAGAAACATAATTTTGGTTGAACTGTAACCATATTTGCTCATTAGTCGTGAATTCTTTCCAGCCAATGTCCAATAGACGTCTAAAGTATTTACTTTCAAACACATTCAGCCTATTTTCAAGTGACTTTCTCATTTTGAAGCTTCCACAACTATATGTGAGAACTGAGATGATGTTGAAGTTAAGTAGCATGAGCTTAACACTTTTACTCAGTGGTTCAGATTTCCAAATATTCTTTTTATCAACTACCAGTTTACACCTTTTTACTGCCAGTCAAATGTAATCAATTTTATAATTTCTCGTCTCCTCTACCACCTGCACAGCCTTGTGTATACTGTGCAAAGATTCCAACACTAAATATGGCGGTTTTCCTAGAATAAAACATATATGTCATCAATACAAACTCCTTGCGGCTTACTCTGCATTACGTTATTAGCCCTCTTGAAAATAGACAAGCCCCTGTCTTGGATAGTTCAGTTGTATATTTCTTTTTAGCTGACTTGTCCATATTTGTTAAAGTATTTGTATCCAAATTACTACAGATAGCCGTTCCCATGTCCAACCTATCCTAGTTGCCTCTTACAACATGTTGGCAGGTTACAGCGTTGCTATTCTTGTTTCCCATTCCCGCACCTGGCAACACTCATGATTATTTTAGAAAAGTTATCTTGTGGATCGTTCATATTATCTACTATGTCTTTCAATAGCAAGTAACTCTATTATCCAAATGTTGAAGACACAACTTCTATGTCCATTGAAAATCACAAATGGCTGAATAAATAAAACACAAGATTTAGTCAGTCATACAAATTTCTGCAATTTCAGAGGCAGACAACTGATCACATGAGATGTATGATTATGTAAAAATGATGGAACAAAATGATGTGCTTATAGAGATGTAATTAGAACGGTTGAACTTCTGATCAAAGTCTCAAAGTAAACAAAAATTATTGTAAAGTTAGGGCTAGTTAATGTTCTCAATAGATAAGGTATGTTTAACAGCTTAAAGGTCAAATGAAGTCAACTTAATGGCAATATGACGGCACGTTACTTGGTGAAAGACTGTATGAAGTCAAGTTAATGGATCACGGGTCAGATGAAGTCGATTTTGTAAATAAGTGGTAAAAATATGTCAATGTAATACACCGGGGTCACACATAATCTAGTTAATGACCTAAGGACCGAAACACGGAGTTTAGTTATTGGACCACGGGTTGTATAAAATCGTGTTAATGATCCAGAGATTACCTGTAAAAAATTGTAATCACCCAACAATTTAGATGGTTCGTGAACCACGGTACAGTAATTCCTAAATATGTGATTGTACATGATAAAGACTGTTTGATCAAACAAAAATATATTGTTTCCCTACCGTGTGTAGGTAACAATAGTCTACAACTTTTATATTTGTCAGTCACCCATAATGTTATTCATTCATATTAATTTCTTTCCCGTCTCCTTAATTTCATATTTATTTGCTGTGTTCTCTGTTATTATCTCTACCACTAATCTTTAAAATGTATTAAAATATAATGTTTGGTAGTGTATACCTTTCTTCTGTAAACGTTTATTTTCAGTTTTAACAGTGGTTCTCAACTTGGGGTTTGATGTACTCCTGGGAGACCACAAAGAGTTTTGATGAGGTCTTGGATTTACATTTTAATTTCAACAATTCTTTAATTTGGGGACTGAGTGGTCTCAAGGAAAGACCTCGGCCTCGGGTACTGGAGGTCGCGGATTTAAATCACATGGAAAGTGGATTTTTTTCACGAGGACTTTTTTGCATTTCCCCCGATGTTTGGTAGTAGAGATATGGCGCCCGTTTCGACCCCGTTAAAGATTCCTCGGCATTTAGAACTCCGACAATAGTATGCCTAACGGTCGCTACCCGGGCAAAATCAAAATTATGTTAAAAATCAATCCATCTATTACGGGATCCTCGCAAGTGCTACAGATTCTCTAAAAATATAGAGAAGAATAGAGCACTTATGTGTTAACCGTGTGCAATGACTCTGATTATTCAACTAAACTGAACTCAACTTCAATTATTAATTTTTTTCTAAAAAGACAAAACTGTTTCGGTAAGTAGTTGCAATTTGCTAAACCCCATTCTTTGTTTCAAAACATTATCAATTACATCTTTTGTATTCGTTTTTGATCATAAGTGTCTATTAAAAATGTATAACTCGAGTTTCTAAATGCGCAATTTAATAACGAATAGTGCAGAATGTGCAAGTAATATGTTTAAAAAAAAATTGTTATTAATATGAAATGGTTAAATAAAATAATACAAATATGTGTGTAAGTTTGTACTTCCACCTGGACTTGTGGAGATAAGCCAGGGAGTTTGTGTGCGGCAAATTATCATTGGTTTAAGTCTGCCTTCAGCTGGATAAAGTTGAAAATTACGGCTTCTAACACATCATGATCTCATTCAAGCTGTGGGCACTAGAACTAAAATTGGTTCCCTGAAGAATAGGGGTGTCGCGGTGAATTAGCATTAGCTTAGGGATTGAGGGAGAGGGGAGGGGGTGGGGGGGGGGTCATGGCTACGTTATGGAAAATGTTGAGAACTGCTGGCTTATCATACATTGTGATACCACTCAAGTTGTGGGTGTTATGACAAAAACTGGCGAACATCATGTGGCCCGTAGATTGTGTGTTTCAGACTCCTGTTTTACAATATTTAGACTTGAGACATGCTGTAATGAAATTTTAAAGCTCAGAAGTGCTTGTTGTTTTGTTGAGCGATATAGTCTCCTCCTTTACAGGCTCGGCCTGCGCGTCGGTGTTGGAATTAGGCATCTGTATTGTTCGATGTTCGAGGCACTTTAGACAGTCGTATTTCTTCGACAGAATCCCCCTAGTGAATATTGCATTTGTTGCTAATGATACAAGAACAATAGCCAATGCCCCTACCAACATCGCAAATGTTCGAAAAGGAAACAGTTGTGTTTGAGTTTCTTCGTCGAAATATGGATACTTGAATAGTTGAGACATGTTCAAGACAGGTTCTCCACCCAGAAGTCGCAGGGTTACTGATAAAAAGAAACCCGCCAAGCAGCCGTAAGCATTGGATTGAGGCATCCACAGGACGAGCGTCAGTTGAGGGAACAATACCACGTACATGAGATCCGAACATAGGACATACAAGCCGTAGATTGTATTTGAGAATACAGCGATGACTGTGCCAAAGCTGCCTATCACCACGATGGAGATTCTCAGAACCCAGATTAGTTCTTTCGCAGAGGCCTTGAAGAAAATAAAAATCAGCTTTAAAACATTTTTTAGTTGCAGTAATAAACTAATTATTACATTTAAACATAAATATATAAGCGAAGACGGAGCCTGAAACCTAATGATACTACGGACAACATTATACAAATAATGATATTACGGACAACATTATACAAATAATGATATTATGGGCAACATTATACAAATAGTGATATTATGGGTAACATGATACAAATAATGATATTATGGTCAACATTATTCAAATAATGATATTATGGTCAACATGATACAAATAATGATATTATGGTCAACATTATTCAAAAAATGATATTATGGGCTACATTATACAAATAATTATATTATGGTCAACATGATACAAATAATGATATTATGGTCAACATTATTCAAATAACGATATTATGGGCTACATTATTCAAATAATGATATTATGGGTAACATGATACAAATAATGATATTATGGTCAACATTATATAAATAATTATATTATGGGTAAAATGATACAAATAGTGATATAAGGGTCAACATTATACAAATAATGATATTATGGGCTACTTTATACAAATAATGATATTATGGGTAACATGATACAAATAATGATATTAGGGTCAACATTATACAAATAATGATATTGTGGTCAACATTATACACATAATGATATTATGGCAAACATTATACAAATAATGATATTATGGTCAACATTATACATATACTGATATTGCTACATTACCCCTATATAATAGCTCAAATCACTATATGTACTATTGACCAGTGTTGTTGTATAATGCCCACAATTACTATGTTTATTCTCTTCTCCGTCCTGAATAGTGCGTTAAGGGGCAGGTGGCAATAACTTTCTTCCCATCCCTGACGTGCTGATGAAGGTGGTCAGGGTCCTCCAGAACGTTGTGTTATACTTGGCGCCATCTGCGTGATGCTGACTACTACAGTGGACATTCGATTCTTACTTCATTATCAAGGCTGCCATGAAACAACCGGTTTCTAAAGAGAACTGAATGGACGTGTTGTGGGGTATTGATCAGTATGTTTAACCTGACGTTAAAATAGTCTAATCCGTATGTTTTATCTGACCATGATTAACTTTAGTCTGGTCAGTATGTTTTATCTGACCATGACTAACTTTAGTCTGGTCAGTATGTTTTATCTGACCATGACTAACTTTAATCTGGTCAGTATGGTTACTTGCCCCTGACTAAAATAGTCTCATCAGCATGTTTTTCCTGACATTAATATAGTCTGTTCAGCATGTTTTGTCCAACCATGATTAACCAAGTCCGATCAGTATGTCTTCAGTGATCCTAACTAAGATAGTCTGATCAGTATGATTTACCTGACCCTGACTAACATAGTCTGATAAGTATGTTCACATGGCCCTAACATACTGCGATCAGTATATTTAACTGACCTTATTTAACATAGTCTGGTCAGTATGTTCTACCTGATCCTAACTAAAATAGTCTGATCAGTATGATTTACCTGACCCTGACTAACATAGTCTGATAAGTATGTTCACATTTCCCTAACTTACTGCGATCAGTATATTTAACTGACCTTATCTAACATAGTCTGGTCAGTATGTGCTGCCTGATCCTAACTAACATAGTCTGATCAGTATGATTTACCTGACCCTGACTAACATAGTCTGATAAGTATGTTCACATGGCCCTAACATACTGCGATCAGTATATTTAACTGACTTTATTTAACATAGTTTGGTCAGTATGTTCTGCCTGACCATGACTAACGTAGTCTGATCAGTATGTTGTGACTGACCAGACATTAGTATCTTCTCCACATAGCCAATGTTAAAAACTAATATTTTTTTCATTAAATATTCATAGCTTAGTATTATTCGATCTGTACTTCTAGAGGAAAGAATGTTTTTAGTTGCTATTATTTTTACAAGAAATGATAATTGACCATTATCCTAATCTTTAGTTACATCGTACGACATAGCGGACACGTTACAGTGTTACCAATCTTTGCTTGCTTCTGAGTCCCCAGTAACAATGAGCAATGAAATAATAATACTATAATCTGATTATATATCTTCTTCTTCATTTTTCTTTTTCAGTGTACGTCCTGAAAAAGACGCGTGTGATGTTGTGTTTACAGCTAGGCTGCGATATCTACCTTTTTTGGCCCAACACATCTAATTTCAGCACTGCATTTTGGGAACCGGATTTGTCCTCCCTCTTCAATTCTCAATCTCTTAGCCAGTCTGCATGGTTGCAGTCTGTTTCCAGGGCGGCCACTTAAAGGCAGAAAAGGGTCTTCGTCAGTTATGAGCCACTGACCGTGAAGCAAGCAACCAGCTATGAGTAGTTGGATATTGTTAGTTCAATTCATTCACTGCTTTATCGTCTGCTCCATGACAAAATATCAAAATTACTGACAATTTTGCTCAAAAATGGCTGAGCAATATATTCATATATGTATGTATATATATAATGAATATATTTATTTATTTATTTTCTCACACCAAAAAAGGTTAAATGCTTTACATATGCGCTGCCTGAGGCGCATACTTGGAATTTCATGGAATGACAGAGTAACAAACAACGACGTGTTGGACCATGCAAAAATTGCCACTTTAGTTACGATCCTCCGCCAGCGCCGCTTGCGGGGGCTTGGTCACATGTGTAGAATGGAGGATA
This sequence comes from Ariolimax columbianus, assembly GCA_036924085.1. NCBI lineage: Eukaryota > Metazoa > Mollusca > Gastropoda > Stylommatophora > Arionidae > Ariolimax > Ariolimax columbianus. Next base: position 80,012,430 of record JAVGWX010000006.1, read on the forward strand.
AACGAATACCAAAAGGCGATCATGAGGAAACTTGCTGGCACAAGCTGGGGAGCAGACGAAGGCATACTAAAGAAACTGTACACTGGAAGAGTGAGACCAGTTCTCGAGTATGGCATCGCGGCATAGACAACAGCAGCGAAGGCGAACTTCGATAAAGTTAACAAACTTCAAAACCAAGCCATGAGAATCATAACTGGTGGCATGAAGTCAACGCCAATTGTAGAACTTGAAAAGATTACAAAACTGCAATCCATGACCGACAGAAGAGACTGCAGAGCCCAGCTGCAGTCAGAGAAACTCCGAAGACTGACGGACCATCCAATGTACCAGAGGCTAAACAATTTGGGAACTGGGAAACTAAAGCGGAGAAACTTTGCAGAAATAGCCAAAGCAAAGATGCACGAAGATCCCATAAACGCACTAACACCAAAACCCATCACTACTGTACGAAAACCTACTTGGAGGCAGGATATATTTCCAGAGGTGGTAGAAAATATACCAGGTATTGCAAACAAAAACTGCCAGACCGAAAAAGAAAGGAGAGACACTACCTTAAGCTTCATAACGAAAAGCTACCCAAGCATGGACTGGACCCATGCATACACCGACGGTTCTGTAACAAACACTACACAGAACGGAGGGGCAGGAGCATTCCTGAACCTACCAAATGGCAGAAAAATAACACTGTCATTCGCTACTGGTAAGTACACGAGCAATTTCAGAGCAGAGGCAGAGGCACTGAGGGCGGCAGTGGAAGAAATGGTAACACACAGTGAAAATGAGAGCCATATAGTCCTGCTGACAGATGCTCTCGAAGTAGTCACAGCGCTAAAAAGCCAGAAAAACACTGAGCTTAATGACTTAAGAGCAGCACTCTGCAAACTGTGCCAACAGTCCGCACCAAAAAGGGTAGTGGTACAGTGGGTTCCGTCACACTGCAACATCCAAGGCAACGAGGAGGCAGACAGACTGGCAAAAGAAGGTGCAAGGCTACCACAAATAGATACCAGTATGACGTACGAAGAGTCAAAACGGCTTATCAAAGCCAGGTACATGTCCAAATGGGAAACCGAACATACTGGTTACACCAAAAACGATGCCTATTACCAGTTGAACCGAAGAGAGCAGGTCGTTGTTTTCAGACTTCGCACTGGCCACAACAGACTGAGGTACCACCTCTTCAACAAATTGAAGATAGGGTGTACCGACGAATGCCCGTGCGGTACTGGTAAAATGACCACTGAACATCTGCTGCAGAACTGCCCGACATACGAGGATCAGAGAGAGCAGATGTGGCCATTGCCAGTGGAACTGCAAGACAAGCTCTATGGTAGTGGCGAGAGTCTCAGGATGACCGCCGCTTTTTTCGAGAAAATAATGGTTACTGTCTGACTGTGTACGCAGAAGAAGAAGAAGAAGAATACCAAAAGATATCCTTTACGGAGAGCTGACCACGGGCAAGCGAAACAAAGGTAATTCCTTCCTCCGCTACAAAGATGTTTGCAAACATGACCTAAAAGCGTTGGATATGAACACCTGCAGCTGGGAGGAATTTGCCAAAGATAGACCCGGCTGGAGGCTGGCTTTATGTGTTGGTCTGCAGGCAGGAGAAGATAAGACGCGCCAAGATGCAGACTCCAGACGTTTGCAGCGAAAGCAAGGGCAAGAACTGATTGCCCCCTCTCTAGCGTGAAGTCCATTGTCTCTCGAAACTGACACTGTCAGGATGCCAATCACCTCACATGTAAATATATATATATGTTCGCCTGTTGGAAAAATAACTGCTTTAGTCAAATTAAAAATGAACCTGACAAATTTCACTTACATGTGGTCTTAAAATGTCAGCGTAGATGTTCTTTACAAAAACAGAACCTGCTGACAGAATACAGGAGTCAGCGGAGGACATGACAGCGGCAGAAATAGCCCCGATTCCAATAATACTGACCGGAAGTGGTGTCAAGTATTCCAAGGTCATCGGCAGAATGAAGCTTCTCATATGACCAGGTATAGGCAGCTCTCCATCGTAGCCAGTTGCATTCCAGTCTGAACAAATATATCATGAAATGAAATTGACACATATAACATATTTTCTTAGTAGACACTTCTCTAAATAATCTTAGCTCTGTAGTGTAACCGCTTCTCAGATGTCGTTAATCAAAGTAGGTAAATCTGACGAACAGCAGATCATTTTTTAAAACTACAATAGCGACGTTTTCAACATTCTTTCCACACTCTTTCTACATTCATTCTACATTCTTTCTACACTCTTTCTGCATTTTTTCTTCACTCTTTCTACACTCTTTCTACATTCTTTCTACATTCATTCTCTACTCTTTCTGCATTCCTTCTACACTCTTTCTGTATTCTTTCTATATTTATTCTGCATTCTTTCTACATTCTTTCTGCATTTTTTATACACTTTCTCCATACTTTCTGAATTCTTTCTATATTCTTTCTGCATTCTTTCAGCATTCTTTCTACACTTTTTCTACATTCTTTCTACAGAATTCCTGCATTCTTTCTACACTCTTTCTACATTCTTTCTATACTCTTTCTGCATTCTTTCTACACTATGTCTACATTCTTTTTATACTCTTGCTGCATTTCTGCTATACTCTTTCAACATTCTTTAAACATTTTCTCGACACTCTTTCTGCATTCTTTCTACATTCATTATTCTTTCCACATACTATCCACATTTTACCCACACTATTTCTACATTTTTTCCACACTCTTTTCAACTGCAATCTGTGTGGGTAGGGCTTTAATTTTTAAGAAGTAACCTTAATTTGAAAATGAAAATATGAGGCGTGTTTAAATTAAATCGGACCAAACTGCAACAAGTGAGCATATGTACGATGCGCATGATGACGTCACTTCTGGTGTAAATAGCACATACCAGCCGTCAGGTTTGCAAAATGTCATTATCCTGCGACTCATAGTTTCCTCAGCAGACCGTTGAAAGCATGGCGGGTGTGATACGGAATCCGTCCAGAGTTGATCGGCAAGCGGTGATTCGGTTTCTAATAGCTGAAGGATGTCGACCAGTTGACATTCATCGCAGAATGCAGGCAGTGTATGGTGACAAAAGTGTTGTGTCCAAGACAACACTTGAGAACTGGACAACAATGTTTAAAGAAGGACGTGAGTTACCGCAACAATATGCGTCTGACCTGGTCTCAGAAGATCTTTTGTTAACTCACGTCCTTCTTTATACATCGTTGTCCACACTTTTGTCACCATACACTGCCTGCATTCTACGATGAATGTCAACTGGACGACATCCTTCAGCTGTTAGAAACCGATTCACAGCTCGCTGATCAATTCCCGACGTATTCCGTATCATACCCGCATGTTTTCAACGGTCTGCCGAGGAAACTTTGAGTCGCAGGATAGTGCAATTGGGCAAACTTAACGGTTTATATGTGCTATATACACCAGAAGTGACGTCATCAGGCGCATCGTACGTATGTTCACTTGGTGCAGCTTAATCCGGTTTCTTTGAACACGCCTCGTAGTAAGGTTAATAGTGACTCCTTTTGAATTTTGGTCTTATGGGGTGTGAGAGTTATTAAAACCAGTCACTACTCACTACTAATTTCTTGAGCACCGCGAAAAACCGTTGACACCTTAATAGGTTAGCCCATACGTGTGATTTCCAAAAAGTGGTTCGTCGATGGGATTTGACAGGCTGGAGAATAAACCAGTCTGGAAGAACTCTGCACATGTCAAACATATGGATACAGCAATAAATTAGACAGACTGGATTAGTTACTTGATGCCTAAATCTTACACCAACTGAAAAAAATATACCCCATAATCGGCATAGTGCCACCAGAGATACGAAGAACTGTCGCGTCACAGATAGAAAGAGAGAAACAGGTAAATGACCAAAGACACTCTATGTTCGGACATTAGGTGCAGCGCCAAAGACTAAAGTCAAGACGACGTTTCTTACAGTCAACCCAGCCCCTACAGACTAGTCCAAGAAATCTAAGCATCGAAAGTTTGAAACAGCTAACACAGGTCCCCTTGATCGAGTTACGGGAGGAACCTGCGCCTGGACATCTCCTGCCCTACCCAACATAGAAGTCACTAAGTAGACTTCGAACTGGTGTTTTCCGATGCAGGAAAAACCTGAAAAGATGGGGAAACAGGGAGGATAAAACATGCGAATGGGAAGTAACACATCACCAGGACCATCTGATGATCTGCCCAAACCTCTCGGAGACTTGTAGCGTGGCCTGCTGAGTGCCAGTGGCAGGACAATCCAGTTGGTTAAATACCGGAAGAATGAAGTGTGACATAGTGCCTAGGACACGGAATGTTAGTACCATGTTGCGCGTAAGCTAGGTTTTTATGTTGCTCACGGCGGAAACATAAAACCAACTCTCTTCCATCTGGGCTAGAACCTGTGTCTTGAGACTATGACACTGGTAAGCTAACAGACTGGCCAGCTACTCATTCTACGCATCATAACGCTCTTATATAACACATACAAATTAAGTTTGTGGCTGACAAAATCGTGCTTCAACTAATAGTCTGCCTAACTGTACAAAAACAACAACACATTACCACTTACCAGCAGCGGCCCCTGCAAAGCCCATGATGATTGGTGGAACAGCTAGCCCTAAACTGAAGAAGCTGGCGATAAATGTAGCCAGCTTTGCCACGCGTAAATCTTTACATGCCAAAACTCTTTGGTATATATCCTGTGCAGTAAAAATACATAAAATATAACACATTTACTGTCAAGTTTTAGCAGTACAGTGGTCGTCTGTTTTACTATGATAATCGGTTTTAGATGACTTCTTACACACTTCAGGAGCGTACTTGAAGTCATCTCAAATCATAAACAAGATCAAATATAACATCGTGTTGCTGTCCCGAAAAACAGAGCTACACTACAGTAGATTCCCCACCCACTAGGGGGGTCATTGGAAACGAGAAGACAGATGAGATAGTCAAAGCCGGAAGTGGTTATGCCCTGCTTGCCCTCTACTTTTCCTTGAAGTAAGATTTTGGAGAGGTGTTCTTTCCTCTGCTATTACCAAACTAAAGATAACTTAAGTGTCTGACTTAGATTTAGTGTATCAGTATTTTCGTATTTTTACCCCAAACTTCTATAAGACTTCCTTATTTGTTTACGGTGAAGAAAGGCTATGGAACAGAGATGTACCTGCAGAAACTTGATTGGTGGAGGGTAATCAAATTCATATTAATATTATGTTGTTGCGATCATGATGGGAAAACAGTTTGTGATGAATTTCATCATGTAAAGTTTTATATTGTAATGTAATATTTATTTTTTGATTGGTTATATGGTTTTAGCAACAGAAAACAAACATTAGATCATAGTTATCTGTATTTGGAAGAGGTGGCAACAATGTAATCGTGACAGAATTACTCATCAGATATTGGGATTCTTCTTCTTCTTCTGCGTACACAGTCAGACAGTAACCATTATTTTCTCGAAAAAAGCGGCGGTCATCCTGAGACTCTCGCCACTACCATAGAGCTTGTCTTGCAGTTCCACTGGCAATGGCCACATCTGCTCTCTCTGATCCTCGTATGTCGGGCAGTTCTGCAGCAGATGTTCAGTGGTCATTTTACCAGTACCGCACGGGCATTCGTCGGTACACCCTATCTTCAATTTGTTGAAGAGGTGGTACCTCAGTCTGTTGTGGCCAGTGCGAAGTCTGAAGACAACGACCTGCTCTCTTCGGTTCAACTGGTAATAGGCATCGTTTTTGGTGTAACCAGTATGTTCGGTTTCCCATTTGGACATGTACCTGGCTTTGATAAGCCGTTTTGACTCTTCGTACGTCATACTGGTATCTATTTGTGGTAGCCTTGCACCTTCTTTTGCCAGTCTGTCTGCCTCCTCGTTGCCTTGGATGTTGCAGTGTGACGGAACCCACTGTACCACTACCCTTTTTGGTGCGGACTGTTGGCACAGTTTGCAGAGTGCTGCTCTTAAGTCATTAAGCTCAGTGTTTTTCTGGCTTTTTAGCGCTGTGACTACTTCGAGAGCATCTGTCAGCAGGACTATATGGCTCTCATTTTCACTGTGTGTTACCATTTCTTCCACTGCCGCCCTCAGTGCCTCTGCCTCTGCTCTGAAATTGCTCGTGTACTTACCAGTAGCGAATGACAGTGTTATTTTTCTGCCATTTGGTAGGTTCAGGAATGCTCCTGCCCCTCCGTTCTGTGTAGTGTTTGTTACAGAACCGTCGGTGTATGCATGGGTCCAGTCCATGCTTGGGTAGCTTTTCGTTATGAAGCTTAGGGTAGTGTCTCTCCTTTCTTTTTCGGTCTGGCAGTTTTTGTTTGCAATACCTGGTATATTTTCTACCACCTCTGGAAATATATCCTGCCTCCAAGTAGGTTTTCGTACAGTAGTGATGGGTTTTGGTGTTGTTAGTGCGTTTATGGGATCTTCGTGCATCTTTGCTTTGGCTATTTCTGCAAAGTTTCTCCGCTTTAGTTTCCCAGTTCCCAAATTGTTTAGCCTCTGGTACATTGGATGGTCCGTCAGTCTTCGGAGTTTCTCTGACTGCAGCTGGGCTCTGCAGTCTCTTCTGTCGGTCATGGATTGCAGTTTTGTAATCTTTTCAAGTTCTACAATTGGCGTTGACTTCATGCCACCTGTTATGATTCTCATGGCTTGGTTTTGAAGTTTGTTAACTTTATCGAAGTTCGCCTTCGCTGCTGTTGTCCATGCCGCGATGCCATACTCGAGAACTGGTCTCACTCTTCCAGTGTACAGTTTCTTTAGTATGCCTTCGTCTGCTCCCCAGCTTGTGCCAGCAAGTTTCCTCATGATCGCCATTCTTTCTCTGGCTTTCATTCGGTTTCTCTCAATCTGACTTTTCCATGTCATGCGCCGATCAAATGTGACTCCCAGATAGGTTGGGTTGTCGTTTGGCTGCAGGATTTTGCCATTTAGGCTTAATTTGGTACTTTGGGGTTTTAATGAGAGCGAGAATATTGTGCACGTGGTTTTCTCCTCGTTTATTTTGACCAGCCATGAGTTCGCCCACTCTTCCAGCGATGTTAGGGCCGTTTGCATCCGATTTCTTGCTATGGTGAGATTCTTTTCAGAGGTCCACATAGCCAGATCGTCTGCAAACATTGAGCTATGGACTCTTCTTGGTATATTCTCTGTAATATCGTTTATATATACCAGGAAGAGTGTGGGTGACAGTACTCCCCCTTGGGGTACTCCCTGCTCGAGTGTCACCTTTTTGCTCATCTGCCCTTGTACTTGGACTCTGGCCGTTCTTTGTTTGAGGTAGTGGTTGATCCACTTGTACATCTTCCCACAGACATCACTTCTTCTTAGCTTGACTCTAAGTCCATCCTTCCAGACTTTGTCAAATGCCTTTTCCAGATCCACCCAAACAGCTACTGTGTGTTTCTGTGCTTGGTAGGAATCTTCTATCTCCTGGGCTATGAGGATGACCTGGTCCTCGGTGGATCTGTGCTGTCTAAAGCCGGCTTGCTGTGGAATTAGTATTCGTTTTTCTTCCAGATGCCACATCAGTCTGGTGTTTATCATCCGTTCCATCAGCTTGCCGACACAGCTCAGTAGGCTTATGGGCCTGTATCCATTCGGATCTGTTTTGTCCTTTCCTGTTTTTGGTACTGGTACCAGTATTGCATCTTTCCATGCCTGGGGTACAATACCCCTTTTCCAGCTTTGGTTCAGGACTGATAGTAGTTTTTTCTTCGCTGTTTGGCCCAGCCCCATCAGCATTTCGTTTGTTATCCCGTCTTTTCCGGGGGATTTCCTTCACTTTAGTGTACTCATAGCCTCTTCCATTTCGCGCATTGTTAGTTTGGCCATCATGTGCTCTTCAGGAGCCGTATTTATGTTTTCGTGCCCCTTTAGCTCTTCGCTAATGTCTGTATGCTTATCTGCAGGGACCTCGATGTGGTTTGCTCTGGCATAGTGATCGACAAAGGCGTTTGCGGCTTTCTTACCTGTGATCAAGTTTTCGCCTTGCTTGATAGTAATTTGTTTATTTGACGGGGTTTCGTCGTTCAAGATATTGGGATTAAAAGAGATGTGCGACAATGGTGTGTGATATTGCCTTGCCTATTTGGCATCTACACAGAGATAATTGTCAGACATATTGTAGGGATATCAGATTTAAATATCAAAGGAAATGAAGCAAACAATATTCGTTAAGCTGATGATACTGTATCGTTGGCTTCCCCGCTGCTATGCGGGATACCTGTTTACGGTATAAGCTTTAGGAGTTTTTCCTGAAGAAAAATCTGCATTCTGTTCCATTTCCAGACATCTCGATAATGTCTTGCCACTGGTTAAAAGCAGCTCATGGCGAGAGAGTGAGGTTGACATATTGCGCAAACACTCCCTTTAATCCAAATCACCGCGTAAGTCCCTCATTTCAGTGGACAGAGCAAAGATTATCCATACAGCTGAACAGAGACAGTGGTCTTCATCACACATGATGAACGAACATCACAAGCAGAAATTGTAGGAGTCGACATAATGACACAAAAAACGAAGATCCGCATCTTCAACCTGTATGGCCCACCCAACAAAGACCTGTCGCTCTCGAGTATAGAAATCAAGGACTCCAGCTGCCTAGTAGTTGGAGACTTCAACAGCCACTTGGAGAGATGGGGATATTCTGACAAAGACAACAGAGGTGATGAAGTGGAAGACTGGGAGAAAGACACAAATCTCCATCTTATCAATACGCCGGAGGACAGCCCCAGCTTCTATTCTAGAACATGGCATACCACCTCTACTCCAGACTTGTCCTTTTCCACGGTGAGTATTCCCCACAAAATAGATCGCCAGGTGCTCAACCAATTGGCAGGTAGCGACCACAGACCAATTAGGCTAGAAATTGACATGGAAGTAGGCCCACAGGAAATAAAACCGCTCCCACGTTGGAACTATAAACGAGCCGACTGGGACAGATTTGCAATGCTGACAGATGGGCTGTGTGAAACCATCAACACACGGAATAACAATATGAAACCTATGGTGGAAAGCCTAAGCAAAGCAATAATGCAAGCAGCCACCGAAACCATCCCAAGAGGGGCAAGGGAAAACTACAAGCCATATTGGAATGATGAATTGCAGAAAGCGGAAGACGAAGCCTCAAATGCTAGGAACATGGCAGAGAGAGAACAATCTATGAAGGCAAATAGCGCCCTCAAGGCCATCACTGCGAAATACAAAAGAACACTAAACTAAATATAAAGAGACAGCTGGAAAAACAAAACAGAAAACCTCAATTTGGATACAAGGGAACAAACTATGGAAGCTAGTCAGAGCCACGAATGACGAAACTCCATCAAATAAACAAATTACCATCAAGCTGGGCGACAACATGCTTACTGGAAAAAAAAAGCAGCAAACGCCTTTATAGAACATTATGCCAGTGCAAACCACATTGATGTCCCTATCATATAGGCATACAGACATTAGTGAAGAACAAAAGAGCCACGACAACATAAATATGGCACCAGAGGAGCACATGATGGCAAAACTAACAATGAATGAAATGAAAGAGGCCATGAGAACTTTAAAGAAAAAGAAATCGCCCGGAAAAGATGGGGTAACAAACGAATTGCTGATGGGGTTGGGCCAAACAGCAAAGAGGAAGTTACTATCAGTCCTGAACCAAAGCTGGAAAAGGGGAATTGTACCGCAGGCATGGAAAGATGCTGTACTTATACCAGTACCAAAGAAATAAAAAGATAGAACAGATCCAAATGGATACAGGCCTATCAGTCTACTGAGCTGTGTAGGAAAACTGATGGAGCGTATAATGAACACCAGACTGATGTGGCATCTGGAAGAAAAACACATACTAATTCCACAGCAAGCAGGTTTTAGACAGCACAGATCCACTGAGGACTAGATCACTCTCATAGCCCAGGAAATAGAGGAAAAAACACACAGTAGCGGTTTGGGTGCATTTAGAGAAGGCATTTGACAAGGTGTGGAAAGAGGGACTTGTAGTCAAGCTATGAAGAAGTGAAGTTTGTGGGAAAATGTACAGATGGATCAGCCACTACCTCGAAAACAGAACAGGCAGAGTTCAAGTACAAGGGCAGATGAGCAAAAAGGTGACGCTTGAGCAGGGAGTACCCCAAAGGGGGGTGGGGGGTACTGTCACGCACAATTTTCCTGGTGTATATAAACAACATCACAGGGATATTCCTGAGCCTACCAAATGGTAAAAAAATAACACTGTCAGTGGCAACTGGAAAATTCTAAAGCCCTTTCAGAGCGAATGCCGAAGCACTGAGGGCTGCAGTAGAAGCAATGCTGACAGATAGCCAGATAGACCTGTTTACAGATGCCCTGGCCGTAGTCACAACACTAAAAAGCCAGACAAATACTGAACTTAATGATTTAAGAACAGTACTCTGTCAACTATGCCAGCAGTCCGCAACAAAAAGAGTAGTGGTACAGTGGGTTCCATTCCACTGTAACATCAAAGGCAACGAGAAGGCAGACAGACTGGCAAAAGAAGGTGCAAGACTACCACAACCAGATTCTAGTGTGACCTACGAAGAGTCCAAAGGGCTTATTAGGGCCAGATACATGGCCAAATGGGAAACAGAACATACTGGCTACACAAAAAATGATGCCTATTACCAATTGAACAGAAGAGAGCAGGTCGTGGTCTTCATACTCCGCACAAGCCACAACAGACTGAAGTACTACCTATTCAATAAACTTAAGATAGGTGGCACTGACGAATGCACTTGTGGCCCCGAGCAAATGACAGCTGAACGTCTGCTGCAAAACTACCCGACATACGAGAACCAGAGAAAGCACATGCGGCTATCACCAGTGGCAACACTAGACAAGCTCTATGGCAGTGCCGACAGCCTCAGGATGACCGCTGCCATTTTCGAAAAAAATACAGGTTGACGTTTGACAGCGTACGAAGAGAAAGAAGAAGAAGAAGAAGAAGAAGCAGAAGAAGAAGAAGAAAAAGAAGATGAAGAAGAACGAACATCATTGTTTGCTTAAAGTGACAAGTACTTTCAAGACCTGGTAGAAACAGTCAACAACAAACACAGTCAGCAGCCGAAACAGACAGCAATAGAAACAGACAGCAACAGAAATAGTCAGCAAGAGAAACAGACAGCAACAGAAACAGTCAGCAACAGAAACAGTCAGCAACAAAAATAGTCAGCAACAGAAACAGTCAACAACAGAAACAGTCAGCAACAGAAACAATCAGCAACAGAAACAATCAGCAACAGAAACAGTCAGCAACCGAAACAGATTATAATTTGGACATTAACTATCGGGAAAAATGCTATGATCGTTACTATAAATGAAAAACCCACAGCGAACATCACAGTAAACAAGGAGATGCTAGATCTAGTCAACAGTGTTTTGTACTTTGGACAAGCTCTAACAGATGAGGGAACATGTGAAATGGAGGTCAAGAGGGGAATAGAAACGGCCTAAAACAAATTTAACAACGCAAAACATATATTAACATCCAGACAATTAACTGATCAACTGAAAACGAGAATTGGCATTAGTTATGTATATTTGCCTTTTCTGTATTATATTTTCTTGGAAGCCGCGTAGCGCAGTGGACATTTTTTTCAGATCGCAACGGGTCCCGCGTCAACTTTACTTTACTTTTTTACTATGGCGCGGAAACATGGATGGCCAATAATCAGCTTGTGGGTGAAAACAGTCTAATCCTTTGAAATGTGGGTGACAGAAGAATTAACCGCATCTCATGGAAGGAAAAACGTAGGAATATGGACGCAAAACATTAGGCAAATTAGACATAGCTAAACTTTAGGCAAATAATATATTTTGGACATATAAAGAGCCACAAAACACTCCTGAAAACAATGCTGGAAGGAAAGGTCGATGGTAGAATGGCAAGACGAAGACAGCGCCATAAGTGGATAGACATCATGAAGAGATGGGAGTGTACCAACATTACAAGGGACGGATGATATTTGAGGTCCACTGCCTTCAGCCTGCGATTCTGAGATGGCACTTGACATCATCATCATGTTTATAGTGGAGATATATGCCAGCATTTCTGTAGAGGACCTTACTGGTATATTTTATACAAGGTCAGATAAGATGACCTTCCGTCTCATCAGTGAAGGTAGGCATCTGCAATGAATTTCCAAAGTATTCTGTTTCATGCCGATATGTGACATTTTCAAAGTATTCAGTTTCATGCAATGATGTGAAATTTCTAAAGTATTTTGTTTCTTGTTGTGATGTGAAATTTCCAAAGTATTCTGTTTCTTGAATCTGTGCCTGTCCCTCGACTTGGAGTACCATGACGATCCAAAGGCGTGGTGCATGTAATCTCTCCATCTCGTCGACGGGCAGCCGCGGGAGCGGTTGTAGTTGTATGGCTACCAGAAAGATACCCTCGTCGTCCATCTATGCGGACAACATGCCAGTTCATCTGCACTTTCGTATCGAAGCAGAGTCAACAACATTTCATAACTCAGTTTGGACGCGTATGTCGGTGTTTGGGATATAGTCTCGTAAGAAGAAAATTAGGACTCTACGCTCCATTGGTCTTTCGATAAAACGGAGCTCTCTTCGTCTGACTTGCGTAGACTTCAAACTTCACACTCATATATCATTGTTGGTGACTTGGGCGAATTGATGCCTACGGATTTTGTCATTTTTAGTGACACCAAGTTGGTTTTCTCACTGCCCATGGGATAAATGTCACCTTGCAATGGATGCCTGGACATAGTAGGCTACTAGGGAATGAGATGGTCGACAGATTAACAAAAACAGGAACCTCGGAACAACAATTGGATATACTCTGCAGTAACCACACAGTAAAAGGAATTATTAATAATATTACTCGGGATTTATGTATGAACAGGTAAGCGACAGGAACAACAGGTCGCAGTGTGTTTAGTGAAATGTCACAGCCAAAAAGTAACGATGGCACAAAAAAACTACATAGAAGAGATCAAAGTATCATCTTTCAGGTCCGAACAGTAAATACCAGAGTCAATAGCCACTTTAACCGTATCAATCCTCAGAACCTGCCTTGTGCTGACATTTCTCTCATCATGATGAAACAGTTAGACGCCTACTCATTGAGTACAAAGGTGATTGAGGACATGAGAAACGGATTCTTACAACTAGTGCCGACAATTGCACAACACTGTACGGAGCAGTAAAACAACTGAAGAAGACCTGTATTTATATAAGAATGGCTTTGAGCTGCCAAGAGCAAGCTTACTTAGCACCTATGGAGTAACAACAACAACGACATAATATTGCTGGAATAACCATGCTATTTAAAGTATTCCAGCTAAATATAATTAAGAAAGCATGCATTCAGTAAAAACATGTCACGATATACTCCGTAATATTAATTGTGTCTATCAAATAGTTTGTAATTCAAGGGCTTTAGACGTTCCTTGATATGTGAGTATGTTGTTATTGTTAAGTATCCAGCAGCATCCGGGCTCCCATCCTTCGGCCCAATGCCATGTAATGGTATCTGCACGTGCTTATCAGTTGTTGTCTAGTGCCAAACAAAGTGTTCCATTTATCTGGCCTCGGAGGTAAAATCATTTTCCTGAAAACGTTGAGCGCTGAGCATCCAAAGAAATGGTGACCAACGGTTTCGTATGGGTGTGTAGGTTGGATTCTGTTCATGTGCTTGTTTAGTGGGATGTGTCGGGTTCTCAGTTCAAAAATGGTGCTCTGATCCTTCCTTGTGAATTGATTTATACTGTCACTTGGATTGGGACTTGCCTAATGTCTGTTTCTCATAGTCCTGTTCAGCCAAGTTTTATTATTTGCTGTTTTTATGAGCTGTTTGGCTGTTTATAAAGTTGTTGCTGTGTGTGGCTATTCTTGTATTGATCCTTTCTTTGCTAGTCTGTCTGTCTTGTCATTGCCAGGTGTGTTTGAATGACCAAGGATCTACTGCAGAACTATTTTGACAAATAATGTTGTCCGTGTCTAGAGTTATTTGGATCCGGTCAGGCCTACAATGACCGGCAACTTCTAATCCTCAAAGGACTGACATCGAATCTGTGAAAATAACATTTTAGGCCTTTGAAGGAAATCATCAAAAACGATCCTCAGATGGTGCAACGAGGCTTCATGTGCAGTGATTTATGTTTCATAGTTGGAGCAAACCTTTCCGCAAGCATCAACCAGTTCATCAACAGAGATATTCTACATAAGGGCTATCAGATTACTTACTGCTGATTGAAATCATGTTTGTTTACCTGCCAAGGTATACCACCCAGTGTTAAAAGCAAAAATACATCGATGTATGAGCCGATGGTGTTGGTAGGAATCGTCCCTACCCACGTGTCAGCTATTCTAGAGAGATCCACTGCTGGGTGGGTCAGTGCAAACGGAAAGGCAATCATCTATAAAGAAAACAGGTACATACGATCATCCGATATTTGTGCATATCGGTAAAGTTATCTGCAAGTAGGTGTTAATTGGTGGTGGCGACACATACAAAAATAACAGGGAACGTTGCGATAAGAATGTCTTTGCCAAAAACAACAAAAATAGTTCTTTTCGTGTTGTTATTGTTGTTGATGTTTCTGTTGTTGTTGATGTTTCTGTTGTTGGTGTTTTTTGAAGTTACTGGTCCTGAGTTTAGTTGGTGGTGTTTAAAGCTTACTGGTACTGAGTTGAGTTGGTTTTGTTTAAAGCTTACTGGTACTGAGTTTAGTTGGTATTGTTTAAAGCTTACTGGTACTGAGTTGAGTTGGTATTGTTTAAAGCTTACTGGTACTGAGTTGAGTTGGTATTGTTTAAAGCTTACTGGTACTGAGTTGAGTTGGTATTGTTTAAAGCTTACTGGTACTGAGTTGAGTTGGTATTGTTTAAAGCTTACTGGTACTGAGTTGAGTTGGTGTTGTTTAAAGCTTACTGGTACTGAGTTGAGTTGGTGTTGTTTAAAGCTTACTGGTACTGAGTTGAGTTGGTACTGTTTAAAGCTTACTGGTACTGAGTTGAGTTGGTATTGTTTAAAGCTTACTGGTACTGAGTTTAGTTGGTACTGTTTACAGCTTACTGGTACTGAGTTGAGTTGGTGTTGTTTAAAGCTTACTGGTACTGAGTTTAGTTGGTATTGTTTAAAGCTTACTGGTACTGAGTTGAGTTGGTGTTGTTTAAAGCTTACTGGTACTGAGTTGAGTTGGTGTTGTTTAAAGCTTACTGGTACTGAGTTGAGTTGCTGTTGTTTAAAGCTTACTGGTTCTGAGTTGAGTTGGTGTTGTTTAAAGCTTACTGGTACTGAGTTGAGTTGGTGTTGTTTAAAGCTTACTGGTACTGAGTTGAATTGGTGTTGTTTAAAGCTTACTGGTACTGAGTTGAGTTGGTGTTGTTTAAAGCTTACTGGTACTGAGTTGAGTTGGTGTTGTTTAAAGCTTACTGGTACTGAGTTTAGTTGGTGTTGTTTAAAGCTTACTGGTACTGAGTTGAATTGGTGTTGTTTAAAGCTTACTGGTACTGAGTTGAGTTGGTGTTGTTTAAAGCTTACTGGTACTGAGTTGAGTTGGTGTTGTTTAAAGCTTACTGGTACTGAGTTGAGTTGGTGTTGTTTAAAGCTTACTGGTACTGAGTTGAGTTGGTGTTGTTTAAAGCTTACTGGTACTGAGTTGAGTTGGTATTGTTTAAAGCTTACTGGTACTGAGTTTAGTTGGTATTGTTTAAAGCTTACTGGTACTGAGTTGAGTTGGTGTTGTTTAAAGCTTACTGGTACTGAGTTTAGTTGGTGTTGTTTAAAGCTTACTGGTACTGAGTTGAGTTGGTGTTGTTTAAAGCTTACTGGTACTGAGTTAAGTTGGTTAAGTTGGTGTTGTTTAGAGATTACTGGTACTGAGTTGAGTTGGTGTTGTTTAAAGCTTACTGGTACTGAATTGAGTTGGTGTTGTTTAAAGCTTACTGGTACTGAGTTGAGTTGGTGTTGTTTAAAGCTTACTGGTACTGAGTTGAGTTGGTATTGTTTAAAGCTTACTGGTACTGAGTTGAGTTGACAACATTTCTTTGGTAATGGGATACAGTAGTTTTTCTTTTTTGCTGAGGAGTACTCGAGAAGGTGGACCTGCGTCTTCATTCCTGTAGTGCATTGTAATCCTCGGTAACCTCGTCACTATCGGTAATGCAGTGTCGATTCCCACCTTGTTGCCCAGACTGCTGTGACGGCCTGTTTTTAGGAGGTGAAGAATGTGTGTTGTTGTTACGGATCAAGCAGCATGTGGGCTCTTATCCTTCGGTCAAATGCAGTTTAATGGTATCTGCACGTGTGTGTTGGCTTCTAGTGATATACAAAGTGATCTATTTATCTGGCCTCAGAGGAAGACGGATTTTCCTAACATAGTTGAGCATCGAGCACTCAAATAGATGAAGAATCAATCGGTTTCGTAAGGGTGTGTACACAGCTGGGGCTCAGGAGTGTGTTGGGGCTTAGTGCTTGTTAAGTCGGATGTGCTGGATAAATATCTTTCACTTGACCTTGATTTTACTCATTGTGTCAGTAGTTGTAATAATAGTAATATTATCAGTATTAATATTACTATTTACAGCAGTGACGGCGGAAGCAGCATCAGCAGTAGTAGAAGCAGCAGCAGCTGTAGGTGCCAAGGGCCCTTCACGCCAACCGCTCATCAGCACTGTAAGTGGCTGAGTATAAGGCTGCATGAAATGATGATAATGTCTTTTCGATTTGACCTAACCAAATGGTGAGTGAACGTCAGTGGGGGGGGGGGGGGGGGGGGGGGGTCGAGACCATAACGAAAGGAGTAGATTAACATCTTCGATGTCCATGTTCTGCTGTAAGAGCTGGTGGGCGGAGACATTCTCGACAAGGCAAGCTATTAGTCGAATTAGGTTTTTTTTTTAAAAGGCGAAGGTTTAGCGTGATAAGTGTGTTCTCGGGGCATGCCGTCGGGTGACTTCGTCGTTTGAGACCCAGTCATGTCAATGGATTGAAAGAATTTACCTTGGGCTGCATAATAGTAGGATTTTAATTTTTAAACATCGCTCTGTGACCATATATCAATTGGAAAAACTACCACAATTGAATTTAAACTATTAATCAAGTTATTGTGCAGTTCAATCTTTTTGCAATACTATAAAAAAACTTATTATAAACTATCAATTTATTTTGGTAATAAGAAAATGAAAGCGAGGAACGGAACTGGTAACTCAATTTCATAAAAACCCGAGGCATTGGAAAATGGCATTTCTTACAATTAATCCCCAATAGCCGTGACTGATGTTAGATTACCTTGACCTTCTTACCCTAAATATAAAAGAAATAATTACCAGTCCGATTGCAATAAAGAACAACTGAACGACGTCAGTGTAAGCCACGGCATAGAGACCCCCAAACACAGTGTAGATAATGGCAACAGCCGAAGAGACAACAGTAGCCAATGCTGAGTCAATGTCCAGGATGATCGAGATCGTGGCACCTGATGATGATAAACACAGTCAGAGAGAAAATATTAGAATAATCAAATCGAAGAACATGTATATTAAAGCTTCAGTGAGGAGCAGATGGTGCAGGTGGTTGCATTTAGTTATCACAGTCACAAGAATTGATCAAATATTTACTACACAGAACGGAGGGGCAGGAGCATTCCTGAACCTACCAAATGGCAGAAAAATAACACTGTCATTCGCTACTGGTAAGTACACAAGCAATTTCAGAGCGGAGGCAGAGGCACTGAGGGCGGCAGTGGAAGAAATGGTAACACACAGTGAAAATGAGAGCCATATAGTCCTGCTGACAGATGCTCTCGCCGTAGTCACAGCGCTAAAAAGCCAGAAAAACACTGAGCTTAATGACTTAAGAGCAGCACTCTGCAAACTGTACCAACAGTCCGCACCAAAAAGGGTAGTGGTACAGTGGGTCCCGTCACACTGCAACATCCAAGGCAACGAGGAGGCAGACAGACTGGCAAAAGAAGGTGCAAGGCTACCACAAACAGATACCAGTATTACGTACGAAGAGTCAAAACGGCTTATCAAAGCCAGATACATGACCAAATGGGAAACCGAACATACTGGTTACACCAAAAACGATGCCTATTACCAGTTGAATCGAAGAGAGCAGGTCGTTGTCTTCAGACTTCGCACTGGCCACAACAGACTGAGGTACCACCTATTCAACAAATTGAAGATAGGGTGTACCGACGAATGCCCGTGCGGTAC
Source organism: Ariolimax columbianus (assembly GCA_036924085.1). NCBI lineage: Eukaryota > Metazoa > Mollusca > Gastropoda > Stylommatophora > Arionidae > Ariolimax > Ariolimax columbianus. The sequence continues at coordinate 80,030,644 of JAVGWX010000006.1, forward strand.
TGGTAAAATGACCACTGAACATCTGCTGCAGAACTGCCCGACATACGAGGATCAGAGAGAGCAGATGTGGCCATTACCAGTGGAACTGCAAGACAAGCTCTATGGCAGTGGCAACAGCCTCAGGATGACCGCCGCTTTTTTCGAAAAAATAATGGTTACTGTCTGACTGTGTACGCAGAAGAAGAAGAAGAAGATCAAATATTTAAATCAGTTATTAAGGGAAGTTGTTGAAGGATATAGTGTGAGTTACATCTGTAGTTTTCAGTAGGGAATTGAGATAATCGCACATGATGATGATAAACACAGACAGCCACCCGACGTTTGAAGTATTTTCAAGTATGAATTATAGAGGGGATGTAATGTTACAACTGTAGTCCAGCAATTAATGAATATTGTGTCTCCTGATGATAATAAACACAGGCGGCAACAACATATTCAATAAATACATGAAAGATCTCGGGTACTGTAGCTAGAGATACTTACTTTGTGTCCGGCAACTGTCTGGTGTTCTTCTTCTTCTTCTTCTTCTTCATCGTAGGCAGTCAGACATCAACCTTAATTTTTTTGAAAAAAGCAGCGGTCATCCTGAGGCTGTCGACACTGCCATAGAGCTTGTCTAGTGTTGCCCTTGGTGATGGCCACATCTGCTCCCTCTGATCCTCGTATGTCGGGCAGTTTTGCAGAAAATGTTCAGCGGTCATTTTCCCGGTACCGCACGGGCATTCGTCAGTGCCACCTATCTTCAATTTGTTGAATATGTGGTACCTGAGTCTATTGTGGCCAGTGCAAAGTCTGAAGACCACGACCTGCTCTTTTCTGTTCAACCGGTAATAGGCATCGTTTTTTGTGTAGCCAGTATGTTCGGTTTCCCATTTGGTCATGTATCTGGCTCTAATAAGCCGTTTTGACTATACGTACGTCATACTAGTATCTGGTTGTGGTAGTCTTGCACCTTGTTTTGCCAGTCTATCTGCCTCCTCGTTGCCTAGGATGTTGCAGTGGGATGGGACCCACTGTACCACTACCCTTTTTGGTGCGGACTGCTGGCATAGTTGACAGAGTACTGCTCTTAAATCATTAAGTTCATTATTTTTCTGGCTTTTTAGCGCTGGGACTACGGCCAAAGCATCTGTAAGCAGGATTATATAGCTTTCATTCCTTTTACCTGTCACCATTTCTTCCACTGCCGCCCTCAGTGCCTCTGCCTCTGCTCTGAAATTGCTTGTGTATTTTCCAGTAGCGAATGACAGTGTTATTTTTCTGCCATTTTGTAGGTTCAGAAATGCTCCTGCTCCTCCGTTCTGTGTAGTGTTTGTTACAGAACCGTCGGTGTATGCATGGGTCCAGTCCATGCTTTGGTAGTTTTCCGTTATGTAGCTCAGGGTAGTATCTCTTCTTTCTTTTTCAGTCTGGCAATTTTTGTTTCCAATACCTGGTATATTTTCTACCACCTCTGGAAATATGTGCTGCCTCCAGGTAGGTTTTCGTACAGTAGGGATGGGCTTTGGTGTTGTTAGTGCGTTCATGGGATCTTCGTGCATCTTTGCTTTGGCTATTTCTGCAAAGTTTCTCCGCTTTAGTTTCCCATTTCCCAAATTGTTTAGTCTCTGGTGCATTGGATGGTCAGTCAGTCTTCTGAGTTTCTCTGATTGCAGCTGGGCTCTGCAGTCTCTTCTGTCGGTGATGGATTGCAGTTTTGTAATCTTTTCAAGTTCTACAATTGGCGTTGACTTCATGATTCCAGTTATAACTCTCATGGCTTGGTTTTGGAGTTTGCTAATTTTATCGAATTTCGCATTTGCTGCTGTTGTCCATGCCGCAATGCCATACTCGAGAACTGGTATCCACATCAGTCTGGTGTTTATCATACGTTCCATCAGTTTGCCGACACAGCTCAGTAGGCTGATAGGCCTGTATCCATTTGCATCTGTTTTGTCTTTTCCTTTCTTTGGTACTGGTACAAGTACTGCGTCTTTCCATGCCTGGGGTACAATACCCCTTTTCCAGCTTTGGTTCAGGACTGATAGCAGTTTCCTCTTTGCTGTTTGGCCCAGCCCCTTCAGCATTTCGTTTGTTGTCGCGTCTTTTCCGGGAGATTTCCTTTTCTTTAATGTTCTCGTGGCCTCTTCCATTTCGCTCATTGTTAATTTGGCCATCATATGCTCTTCGGGTGCCGTATTGATGTTGTCGTGCCCCTTTTGCTCTTCACTAATGTCTGTATGCCTATCTGCAGGGACCTCGATGTGGTTTGCTCTGACATAGTGATCGACAAAAGCGTTTGCGGATTTCTTACCAGTGAGCAAGTTTTCGCCCTGCTTGATGGTAATTTGTTTGTTTGACGGGGTTTCGTCGTTCATGGCTCTGACTAGCTTCCATAGCTTTTTCCCTTCTTTGTCCAGGTTTAGGCTTTCCGTTTTGTTTTTCCAGCTCTCTCTCTTGCTGTTTGCTTGAGAGTGTATTTGTATTTCGCAGTGGCGGCTTTTAGGGCGATGTTTGCCTCCATAGATTGTTCTCGCTCTGCCATGTTCCTAGCATTTGTTACTGCATCATCCGCTTTCTGGAACTCATCATTCTAGTAGGGCTTATAGTTTTTCCTAGCTCCTCTTAGGATGGTTTCAGTGGCGGCCTACATTATTGCCTTACTTAGGCTTTCCACCATGGGCTTCATTTTGTTGTTTCGTGTGTTGATGGTTTCACACAGCCCATCTGTCAGGATTGCAAATCTGTCCCAGTCGGCTCGTTTGTAATTCCAACGTGGGAGCGGTTTTGTTTCCTGTGGGCCTACTTCCATATCAATGTCTAGTCTGATCGGCCTGTGGTCGCTACCTGCCAGTTGGTTTAGCACCTGGCGGTCTATTTTATGGTGAATGTCCTGTGTGGAGAAGGCCAAATCTGGAGTCGAGGTGGTACGCCATGTTCTAGAATAGAAACTAGGGATATCCTCCGGCCTATTGATTAGGGAGAGATTTGTATCTATCTCCCAATCTTTCACTTCGTCACCTCTGCTGTCTGTGTCAGAGTATCCCCATCTCTCCGAGTGGCTGTTGAAATCTCCAACTACTATGCAGTTGGAGTCTCTGACCTCCATACTCGAGATCGATAGGTCTTTTTTTGGTGGTCCGTACAGATTGAAAATGCAGAGCTTCGTCTCTTGAGCCATTATGTCAACTCCTACAATTTCTGCTTGTCTGGTGTGACTGACAGGTACCGCGCTACTCGGTATGCAGTTTCTGGTCAGTATCAGGACCCCTCCTTTGTGACCTTCTCTATCGAGACGGAAGGTCTGGTATCCTCTGATTGAGAATTTATGATTATTGTTGAGGTGCGTTTCCTGGATACAAGCCACGTCAATCTTACCTTCATGCAGGTGATGTGTTAGGGAAAGTTTTTTTGTTAATGACTCCCTCCGCATTCCACTGTAGTATTTTGAGGGTCTTGAGTTTTTGGTCAATGGAAGTTGCCCCATAGCCATGTGCCTTGACTCCACAACACATGGGTGGGTGATGATATATGAGATATGATATATGATATGGACTATGTACTGGTTTGTACTAACCCGGAAGAGAGGCAGTCCAGTGTCTATATCTCAGGATCGTCACGTCCTGCCAGAAACGCAGCATATGCATGTGAGTGGGGTATCTCTTACTTCCTTTATTGCAGTGATGGTACGCCTAGCATTCCCCGTCACCTGGGAGGTTGACACAATAGGGCAGAGGTGCAATGTCCGCTAGCCTGCATCTCTTCTGCGTCCATTGGTATGGCTGATAGCAGATAGAGGTATAGATCGAGGCAGGAGTGTATTTAACCAGGGGACAAGCCTGGTAATGTTACGGAGATGTTGTTCGCCTGGTGTGCGGATATATCTCATGGTCAGGGGCTGAGTCTCGACAGTTCACAGTGAGGTGGCTGCTCTACTGTTTACGACACCCCGACCAAGAACTAAGTCTTCTGTTGGTGGTTTCGCACCTCATCGCCGTATGGGGTGAATATCGAGCAGCTACCCGCCCGCTTTGATCGGCGGATGGCAGAGACCTCTTTCTGCGGCTCGACCGGGTAGGGCTGATGCGCGATCCCCAGGTCCCGACCATATCGAAGCCTCCCATCGCAGTGGTGCTGAGATTTTGGGCGGGATTCCGGCTTAGAGGCGTTCGGCCGTAATCCGTCACATGGTAGCTTCGCGCCATTGGCTTATCAGCCTAGTACGTGATCCAAATGTCTGCGGCTCCTCTCGAGTTGAGCAGGATTACCGTATCAACTCCCTGTCATTAGTAGGGTAAAACTGACCTGTCTTCCGAGGGTCTATTACCAGCACCCGTTCACTATTAGACCGGACGTATCAATAGAGGGCTTTTTAGTTTGTCAATGACCAAGTTTCTGGAACCTGCGATTTCCGCAGGGTTAAAACTAGATTACCGTAACAGACGCTCTTTCATTAGGAGGTTAAGAGACTGACCTGTCTTCCATGGATCTAATACCAGCACACGTTCACTATTAGACCCAACGAAAGTGCTCTCGATTTGTCAGTCATTCTACAGTATTGGCGTGTTGAGTCAAATTAAACCGCAGGCTCCACTCCTGGTGGTGCCCTTCCGTCAATTCCGCCGCCTGATATCCAACTACGAGCTTTTTAACTGCAACAACTTTAATATACGCTATTGGAGCTGGAATTACCTCGGCTGCTGGCACCAGACTTTCCCTCCAATAGATCCTCGTTAAAGGATTTAAAGTGTACTCATTCCAATTACGGGGCCTCGAAAGAGTCCCGTATTGTTATTTTTCGTCACTACCTCCCCGTACCGGGAGTGGGTAAGTTGCGCGCCTGCTGCCTTCCTTGGATGTGGTAGCCGTTTCTCATGCTCCCTCTCCGAAATCGAACCCTGATTCCCCGTTGGTGTTCGACCTGACGCCAACCACCACGGATCGTCTGCCACATCAGATCTCCATTGAGGTGAAAGGTACAGCAGTTGCCAGCAGACAGCGACTTATAGCTGGATGCTTGTGTGAAGGTTAACAAACCACAGCTGACCATGATCCTGTTCCACCTCCAAGTGTTGCTCTGGAAACAGGTTGGAATAGCAGAGTCTCTCTGAACGATCAGCGATCGAAGAGGAAAGGCGAACCCGGTCCCTAATATGCCGTTCTGAAACCGGATGTGTCGGAAGTAATGGAGAGCCTCGCTGTACACTACAACACAACGCCACACCATTCTTTTGGCTTGGCTTGGTTTCTTTCGTTCTCAATCCCCCGCTACAAATCCATGAAAGAGCTTAAGCTGCAGAATGTAGTTCAGAGAAAGGAATGCGTTGTGTCGTAGTTTACAGCTTGATTGCGATATTTGCACCTTTCGGTCCAACACATCCGACTTCAGGAATCATTTTTTGAGTACTGGATTATCATTCCCTCTTCGATCCATTCTCCTTAGCTAGTCTTCCTCATATAGCCTGTTATCCAGGATCATCACGAGGAGGTGAAGAAGGGTCTTGTCAGCTCTGGTTCTCTGGCCCTGACTGTAGCATTCAGCTATTGGTCGCTGACCACTGCAGCTCATGCGCTAAATCGTCCTTTTCAGACCGAATGCCAGAAAAAGAGAATGTTGTTTCAAATGCTCACAATGAGTAGGCTTACTCTTTTGTGCGCCATTAAAGGACGTTAAGTGAAGGGTTGTAGTAGCTTTCCACACATATCGAGCGTGCTGATGAAGGAATCCATCGGCAAGCAGGAGCTGTAATAGCAGCCCAGTCAACAAGGTAGAGACCAATACTGTAATACCCGTTGAAGTTAATATGCTGAAGAACCTTGCATTGCACAACGTGAGGAGAAACCAGGTCCATCTTCTTCCGTATATGTAGCAGATCCCACTGTTTGCCCTAGGGTAATTCTAACTTAGAACAGTATCACACTCATCCACATCATTTCTGACCACACACTGCAAATAATATAGCACACATTAAATGGCATATTTATTATATAATACTCATATCAGAAAAAAATGAGTAGTGAAATTACAAACACAATACAATACATATCATATTAACTAAATATTTCTATATTATATACATGTTAATACAAATATATTAACTAAAGCGGACATTTTAAGCATTAGCTTTTGATGGAATTCCCAACTATCAAAAACACAGTTCTATTGCCGTACTCACAACACACACACATCTATTTAACTGCTTCCTCAACACACCTTTTCAAAAAGTCTTTCTCACTCAAATACCCTCAGGCGGGCGATCTGGACATACCTCATTCACCATGGTGTCCTACTTACAACACAACGTTCAGATTATCTATTAATACAAAACTCACACACCTATTTGAGCGATCCTGTTCTATCACCAACATTCGTACGACAGTCTATCAATCGCTCCTCTATCAACTCGGTGAGCTAAACGGACTCATATCTACAGTCTCTCATCCCCTCTCCATCCAGCTTTCTGAGCGAAACTTTGTCTCGTGTTATATACACTCCAGCAGTATCGGAAGTGACCAATGGATCTCAGGGGGACGGCTCTATTCAGTCGTTTTTAGAACGAATTACTCTGAACACCTGTCACTCATCTATCGCAGGAAGCTCCGCTGCTATCCTGTCTGTCACTCACCTCCCACTGTTCAAATCAGAAACGCCAGTAGTAATTTTTTACATGTACATTCTTTCCCCAACTTCGATTTCTCTTTGTTGAGACTGTGAGTGACCTTGGCCTAGTGACCAGACAGAGAGTGACATTGGCATGCATTCAGGTACCTTTGTTCAGAGTCGTCAACACCATCACCTCTGCCCTAAACCCTCTTGCACCGGCTGGAACTGTTTCATTACCTCCCGAAACTACAGACTGAAACATGGATGGTCATTTTTTTTCATCTGCTAAATGATCACCATTTTCATCTCAATATCCATAATGTAAACACCCCTCCTGTTTACAACTCCACTCAAATTGAACATGCATCGAAAAAAACCAATGTTACATCATTTTCATCTCCACTATCCATATGTGAACACCACTCCTGTTTACAACTTCACTCACATCGTACATGCATAAAATACATGTCATTTGATACATACAAACTATTTGTAATACATACATAATCAATACAAGCAGAAGAAAAACACTGTGGCTGGTCGTTTTCACAACACAAGCACCCACTATTAAATCTTTTTATGTTAAACACACCCATTTCTGTCCATGTAGGACCTTTAGCCCATAAAAACTAAACAAACCACCTTCAGGACTTCTCCTTACTTGACGTCCGCATACCCAGATCTGTATCCCGTGCAACATCTAAGGGTACGACCCTTCATTGTTACACTCGAACAGTTCAGGTCAATTTTCCCAGGCGGTCTCATTATAACGCATCTCCTTACGACCCATGGCCGAAGTCTCCCTTCATACTAAGTCCTGTGAAGCCACGAATGTACGTGGGTTTATTCTCAGGCTAGTTATCAGCGTCTCCCCTGACACCTATCCCCTCTCAAAAAACGGCAAAATTCTTTTTGTTTCCCACAAAAACGTATTTTCCAAACATATGTCATTGTCAATATTACAGAACAATTTGCAGACTCAAATTATTCAGATTCTGATAACTTGGTCTTCTCTTTAAAGACTCCACATACATGTGATAAATTATACACAACTCAGTAGCGTTTGTTCTGCCACGCCTCCACCTTGGAAGTAATCTCTTTGTCACAGCATACTAGTTCTTGTTCTGCAAGGCCTCCACCTTGGAAGTAAGCTCTTTGTCCCAGCATGCTAGTTCTTGTTTTGCAACTCGTGGTATCCTCTGTTTGCGAAGGCCTACACTTCTCCGTAAATCAGTACCTAGATACCTATATAAATACATGTAATCATGCGTAACAGCCGGAACAACAACATATTGAAGAAAAGTGCAATGCATACTACGTCAACCATACAACCCCATAAAAAATGCATTGCATACAATGGTCGACCATACACCCAAAAATTGTCAAAGTATTAGTACGCATACACATGGCCATGCTATCAATATTTCAGTCCGAAAGTATCATATCTTGATATCTATGTCAGCACATATAATCATGTTTAAACAAACCAAACAACCATTGTAAAAAATACAAGTCATACCATTGTCAAAACTCAAACAAGTAAATACAAATGTCAAAATAGTTGCACGCATCACACGCCCATGTGCTATCCACCTTTCAGTCCTGCTAGTCGCCACTTATCAGCACCTGTTAATGACCCTTTTAGCAGATACTAAATTATGACTAAGTTCTAACTTATTCAGATACAAATTACTGCTAAATATGTCTGAGTCAAAAACCGAATTGTTCGCCTGTCGATTTACGTAATACTGTAACCCTAACTCGTCCAGATGCAGTCTTTGTTAAAGTTGAATAGCTCCGTTAACTGTTGGCGTCTTTGTCACAAGGAACCTAAGCCGAGTGTTGTGATCTAACTAATTCACCCCTGTTTTATCAAACTCCTCACATTAAAGCCACCATGTCCGCCCTGACCGAAACATCACGTCCACATGTTACCATTGGCCGACGTAACATTACTTGGCGTATCGAGCTACCCTGCGTCTATGTCCGTTCCGATGGTCGAACATTTCCTTTTGATCTCGGTCAGTCTAGCTTCATACTGACCGTCCCTTGCAACACGTGGTACGCTAATTGTCTGGCGTGTACTTCAGACAACGACTTCAAAGGAATTTTTAACATTTGATCATTCCTCCATTTGTACGTACCCTCTAATTATTCAAATCTCAGTGAAATTTCTCTTACATGTCTTTGATTACCGCCTCTGGTCTCCTCAGACTATTGGACACACATTTTCAACTCGTTCTTCAATGGGTTTATCTCTCCACCCTGTCGTTTTTCTCGATCTTCACTCTTCTTGGCTGCATGAGTGTTCTTGCACGGTGCGTCCGTTTTGCATTCTAACTGTGCGTCATTCCCACTTCCTTCCTCGGTGGCCGAAGGGTTGTCCATTCCTTCGGTTTGTTCGAACCCTTCTCTCTCATGGCTAGGACCTGGCGTGGGTGGGTACGAAATCATAGCTGGCTCTGCCACCATTCCTCCTCCTCTCCATTCCTCTTCATCTGACGAATCTCCGTCTGTTTCCTTGCTCGATTCTTCGTCGACTTCAACTAATGTTTTACCAGGTTTGACCACAAGTTCCTGGTAAATCTGGCCCCTTTCAGCCGGCCCGACCGTGTTACCAGACGTAACACCCTCTTCCTGAAAACTCGGGCTAAGCTGTCCGATGCTGTTATGTTTGATCTGGACGTCTGAGCGAATGATTGTCTCGGTTGCATTGCGTAACCTGCCCTTCGTCTCTATTTTTTCTGGATACACAAAACATCTATTTCTTTCTTGTTATTTACCTCGTGCTCAAAGTCTCTTTGTTTGATAGCTCCTGTCCTGCCTCTCCATCTGTAACTTTGCAAAGGGTCTGTCATTATGGGCAACAAATCTGCCCGATTCAAACTTCTGATTAACCATTTATACACACATTTGACTTGGCCTCTCTACCTGCGTTAAACTCCTCCCCTTTTCGCCACCTGAGTCCAGCCGTTCACACACGTCCGCCCTGAAATTTCCACCTCCGTCCCTCTTCGGATCGGAATGTGGAAGTTGGTCGAGCTTCCTACTCACTTTCCTACCACTCTGTCCCCTCCAAAACACTGGGCCGTGTTGACTTCAGTCATTTCTTTATTTCTTATCTCCTTCCTAGCTGGTTTGGGCGCTCTGTTTCCAGACTATTGTAACAGCTGTCGCATCTTCCATCGGAGGTCTTTTTCCTGTCTTTCCAGCAGAACAACTCTGTTTGTTAGTTCTCTTAGCTGGTTTTGTAGTTGACTTTTGTCGTCCAACTTATCGCTCGTCATTTGGACTGTAGCTAGTGCCATGAAAGGCTTGTTTTTGACAAAAAGTCCTCTTGTCCAGACGAACGTTCGTATTCCGAAGAACATTTGGCCATCCAATAGACAAATGTCCAAAAGCCAGACAATGATACTATTGTTTAACCTTGTTTAACCTCGACATGTTGAATAAACCAGCCTCCAAAAAAAAAAAAATGACCATACTGTCAAGTATGCACACAATGTCAAGTCTTGTCAGTAATACAAGAAAGGGTAAAAAAAATGTCACAATTACCGGTCAGATGATTTTAAGAGCTACCTACGGTAACTAACACTCTATCCACTAGCTACTCCCCTAACTACACGCACAAAGTTATATAAGACCGCAACACTTGTGTTCAACAGGCAAATAAAGATCTGTAGCTTCACACACAACTATATTTTTAAAAACTACCACGAAAATCGTGGTCACGGACACCAAATAATAATATGTAGCAGATCCCACTGTTTGCCCTAGAGTTATTCTGTCTTAGAACATTATCACACTAATCCTCATCATTCCTGACAACACACTGCAAATAAAAAGCACACAGCAGATGACATATTTATTATATAATACTAATAACAGAAAAAAATGAGTAGTGACATTACAAACACAATACAATACATATCATCTTAACTAAATATTCCTAAATTATATATATGTTAATATAAATATTAACTAAAGCGGAAATTTTAAGCATTAGCTATTGATGGAATTCCCAACTATAACAAAAACCCAGTTCTATTGTCGTACTCACATCACACACACATCTATTTAACTGCGTCCTCAACACACCTTATCAAAAACTCTTCCTCACTCAAATACCCTCAGGCGGGCGATCTGGATATACCTCGTTCACCATGTTGTCCTGCTTACAACATACGCTCAGGTTATCTGTTAATATAAAACTCACACACCTTTTTGAGCTATTTTGTTCTATCACTAACATTCGTACGACAGACTATGAATCGCTCCTCAATCAACTCGGTGAGCTAAACGGACTCATATCTACAGTCTCTCATCCCCTCTCCATGCCAGCCTCCTGAGCTAAACTTTGTCTCGTGTTATATACACTCCAGCAGTATCAGAACTGACCAATGGATCTCAGGGGGATGGCTCTATTCAGTCGTTTTTGGAACGAATTGTTCTGAACACCTGTCACTCATCTATCGCATGAAGCTCCGCTGCCATCCCGGATGTCACTCACCTCCCACTGTTCAAATCGGAAACGCCAGTAGTCAGTTTCTACCTGTACATTCTTTCCCCAACTCCGATTCCCTTTGTTGAGACGGTGAGTGACCTTGGCAAAGTGATCAGACAGAGAGTGACCTTGGCACGCATTCAGGTACCGTTGTTTCTGAGTCGTCAACCCCATCACCCCTGCCCTAAACTCTCTTGCTCCGGCTGGAACTGTTACATACAGCTCGGGATCTAAAGCGAGCCACTATAGGGACGCTACCAGAACACATTCGTCAAGATTGAAATAACAGGGTACAACAACCCTAGGGCGACATGTCGCAACGGCGCTAAGAAGTACTGCTGTGACAACTTACATTTTAAGAGCAGTGTCGTACCCCCTTCTTCCATCACCCACCCTACCCCAGAACAAAATCGTATAGATCCCCCCATCCCTTCCCACCTCAGTTTTAATGGCCACATGATATATAATGTTCCGGCTCCTTTTTCTCTCCTTTTCTCCGACTAGCTCACCACCACCCTCCTTCATGTTCCCCAACCGTACCAGGATTTCTTACCTTTTTGTTCCTGGTGCCTGGATCTGAAAGAAAAAAATGGGTCACACAGCCCTCTCCCTGCACAGCCCTCAGGCCCCTCCCCCTTTTTTTTACATCAGAAAGAAGCTTCAGGCTAAATTACAGTGTAGTGCAGCAAACACAGCCAACAGCCTCCTACCAAGACTCAGCGTACGTCTTACCTACCTAGAGCAGCCAACACGGCAGCCATCCAAAATAGGTCACCGAGTAAGTGAGGGATGAACAAGATGGCCCCGACCTTCATCCCGTATTTCAGCTGGAACGGGTCAAACATAGTAATGTAGTTCCCATTCCTTAACTTTGGAGCAAAGAATATGGAAACTGAAATGTGGGAAAAGCAAGGTCAATTGTGAAAAGATAGAAATCACAAAGAATATAACGCATCATTTTCTATATGACGTGCATTTATTAAATACGAAATGGAGGTGCTCATATAAAATTATTAACAAATATTTTCTCATTATTTCATCTAATAGTATTTGACAGATCTAATTCAGTTATACCTCATTCATGTTTGTGCGCTAATGTTGAAAACAGTTTAGAATCTGTTGGTGTTGTTGTTGTTGGTGTTGTTGTTGTTTCGAAGGCCCACAATGAGAAGGTTACTCTTATGTGCGCCCTAAAAAGGGCGTAAAGTGACGGGTTGTAGTAGCTTTCCTCACATCTCGAGCGTGCTGATGAAGGTAGACCGGGGACTTCCAGGCGGTTGTGATATGCTTGCCTTCAGCTGCGTGTCCCTCACTACTATGGAGATCACATCGAACCTCACCTTGTTAGCCAGACTGTTGTCCTTGACAACAGCCCGTTTCCAGGACGACCAACGAGGAGGTCAGGTGAGGGTCTTGGACAGTATATTTATCTTGGCCATGGCTAACATTCTCTGATCAGTGTGTTTTGCCTGACCAGACGCTAGCCTGGTCGTCTCTTTGTTGGTGTTAAATAATTATCCAACAAGGATAGCAAAAGGGATATGGAAGATAGTTTTAATTCAATGTGCCACGTTGTCATTGTTGTGTTCTTGAAATGTAGTGAAGCTTCTGATATCATATAAGTGTTTGATTGCGCTCGTATAACTATACTTGAGTATAAGTGGGTTTTTCACCTACGTATTTCATATGAGTAAATGATTTACGTAATTAATGAAGTCAGATATCGTAAGGGGCACTTATTACATGCTTTGGCAGGTCCAGATGCGATGGTTCTGCATTGGAATGATGGCATGTAGGCCTCAGATTGTCATGGATGTATATGGGTCTATTCGCATGATCTTGTTGGGGGTTAATGACAGTTAAGAATTTCATTTGCTGATTTCAAACGCTTCCGTAGTTGGGACATTAGATATAGTATCAGATATTGGGGACATTAGATATAGTATCAGATAGTGGGGACATTAGATATAGTATAAACATAGTGGGGACATTATATATAGTATCAGATAGTGGGGACATATATATTATCAGATAGTGGGGACATTATATATAGTATCAGATAGTGGGAATATTAGATGTAGTATAAACATAGTGGGGATATTATATATAGTATCAGATAGTGGGGACATTAGATATAGTACAAACATAGTGGGCCCATTATATATAGTATCAGATAGTGGGGACATTAGATATAGTATCAGATAGTGGGGATATTAGATATAGTATAGACATAGTGCGGATTTTAGATATAGTATCAGATAGTGGGGACATTATATATAGTACCAGATAGTGGGGACATTATATATAGTATCAGATAGTGGGAACATTAGATATAGTATAAACATAGTCGAGACATTAGCTATAGTATGAGATAGTGGGGAAATTAGATATAGTATAACATAGTGGGGACATTAGATATAGAATATTGACAGTGTGGCTTCACCCCGAGTCGTTCTACAACCGACGCTGTCCTTGCTCTGCGCCTCCTCGCCGAACTGCACCGGGCTTTCAGTCGCCCCCTGTACGCTGCATACGTGGACATCTTCGACTCGGTTGATCGGTAGGCTCTATGGAAAGCCCTCCAGTGAATAGGCACCCCCACCCCTCTGTTGAACCTGATCAAGGAGCTGCACACGGACACCGAGACCAGAATTCAACTGTTTTGCACTCTCTGACACATTCTTCATGACTTCGGGTGTCAGACAAGGATGTGCTCTTGCCCTAGACCCATTCTGCCGGGCAGTCGACTGGTTGTTAAACGGAGACATTTTTTTAATATATGTTTTTAAAACTATGCTAATATTGAATGAGGTTGGAAAATTCTCATAATGCAGACCTTCGTCAAATGATGTATTTGTTGCATTTTTCGTGTTGGGCGGTTAGATCCATGATAAGCACAGATCAGTGTTAAATAATTCGAGAACACCAGGTTTAGATAGGAAATGTAAAGCTGAGATTTGGCCATACCAGCTGAAAGGCCTAACATTATAACCAGTTGGGCAAATTGAGAACACAGCCCGAGTATAGAGAAATAAAAAAAAACACCAGCACGGAGAACAATGGAAGAGAGGTCATGATATCTTAGATGTCTATCGCAAGCAATGATAGCGACATCATTCGATGGGTTTCTTTTGATTATGCAACTGGATCTGCATTTGGATTATTGTGAGAATTAATCTGTGCTGGTCATCAACCTCTGGAGGCTACTCAGGCTGGTCTTATCTTTCTTGAGACCAGGATATAGTTGAAACATGCAGGATTTGATCGCCTTTGTGTTATAAAAATGGAGATGAAGGCATGGTCATAAAACTAAAAAGTGAAGCCTACTCAATAGCAATTACCAGAGGAAGATTCTGCAACAACTTCAATGCCGAAGACACAGCCCCGAAGCAGACAACCGAAACCCTCATAGACAGTAAGCAGCGGCAGAACAACCTGTGCTTGTTTTCATAGATATCCTTCCAGTGTTAGCCGCCCTCAAGAACCAGCACAAAACTTAGCTCGGCGTTCTGCAGACTCTCTCCAACACTTGGTCCAGTACTACAAAAGAAGTACAATACAGTGGATGCAAATTCACTGCAACATCTCAGGCGATGAAGAAGCAGATAGACTTGCCAAAGAGGGAGGAATACTGCAACAAAGCAACAACATATAACGAGACGATACCAGCTATTCAGGCCACGTGTAGATCAAAATGGAAAAAGAGACCACCCTGGCCATACAGAAAGTGACGCCTACCATCAACTCTTCAATTAATCATCTTTCGGCTCCGCACAGGACACAACAGACTGATATGTCATCTGTATAATCAAATCAAGATTGACACTACGGATCTAACAACTAGAGTGCACTAAGAACTACACTACATGTTCGATGTGCAGTGAGGTTGATGTGTCAACTAACTAACTAACTAATTAGGGTCAGAATCTCTATACAAATTAATTTAATGGATCATTTTTCGGAATGGGTAAAGTTACTCCAGGTGCAAAACATTTCTTGTTAAAAATATAGGAGCCGTTTTCGTGATTTTTTTCCAAATCAAATCAAAAGGCCAAAAATACTTGTACATCAAATCAACATAACATTATTCAGAATACAGAATTTAAATCAAATTAAATGAAAATACAATGAAATGAATAAAGTGACAAAATAAATGAAAATAAAAATGACTAAAGGAACAAATATATAAATAATTTGAAACTAATCCTGCCACCAGATTTGAGGCCTTCCTCGAGGTCTCTTTTTGTGTCTGTTTTGGTTCTGGCTTGGCTTTATTCGTTCTCAATCTCCCGCTACCAACCTCTGAAAAGGGCTTAAGTAGCAGAATGTAGTCCAGAGAATGGAATGCGTTGTGTCGTAGTTTACAGCTTGACTGCGATATTTGCACCTTTCGGTCCAACACATCCGACTTCAGCAAGCATTTTTTGAGTACCGGGTTAGCATTCCCTCTTCGATCGCTTCTCCTTAGCCAGTCTGCCCTGCTGCAGCCTGTTATCCAGGATCACCGCGTGGAGCTGTAGAAGGGTCTTGGCAGCTCTGGTTCGCTGGCCCTGACGCTAGCAGTCAGCTATGGGTCGCTGACAACTGTAGCTCATGCGCTGCTCAGCATCTTGATCCCACTTTGGTTCTGATGTTAAATGTAACATTTTTAATATACGTACTAAGTAGGAGCGACCCACAGTAGCCAATGGGAGCCTGTGTCTGTACTAATCCATTCCAGGCCGCCGATTCCGCCGAACCATTTATATAGCCTCCTCCTACCAGTGTAGCTGTGATAGAGATGAAAATGGTGGCATTACATTCTGAAGTTCGTGGCAAAGAGTTGGATTTCTATGAATTAACGAAAATTACAAATATCAGATCTTTGTAATGATATATACAGTGCATGATACATTCTCAGTAGTGTCGAAGGCAATCGTCACTATACACGTCAAAATAAATAAAGAGCTAGAGACGTTTGCATGTCCGAGAAAACGCCTGACTTACAACTATTATTGATTTCCTTGACATTTGGGTCTCCGATTTGTAACATGTTTACAAGAACCCAAGACTAAATTATATTTCCACAAAACGTAGACCAATCTAGACAACAGAATCTAGTCTTTAGTAAGCGCTACATGGTGTCTGAATAGTGCAGTTGTAGAGCTCCCGATTTTCACGCACAGGTACAGGGTTCAATGCCTGCAGCGAGCACGGTCCAATAGACTCAGCTGTAAATATATACATGACTTGCGGTTTGGAAAGGAAAAACAGCGAGGAAGGTAACTGGTGACCCCACCTTACACAAACTGTGGCTTAGTAAACTGAAGTGCCTAACACTTCATTCTCTACTAGCGGTCAAGTCTGCTGGGGGACTCTCTTTACCTTTCCTTTAATTCTTAAATAAAACAATTCTGTTTGCGAAATTGAATCATAGACTTTCACTAAACAAACAATGGAAGTACTGGATTTCAACAGACATTACGTTAAATAGAGGAAAGGAAAAAAGAAGAAAGCTATACTCAGCAATGATCCCGAGTCGGCAAAGCAGAAGAACAGAAAAAAAAAACATGTCAAGGAAAAAATATATACACATATGGGAGGCAGAAAAAGCAAATGAGAAAGAGGAAATTATCATATTAACAAAGACAATTGCAAATATATATACATACAGAAAGACAAACCAATCAAAGATAGACAATGCAAATTATTGGCATCATCGGAGGAGCAACAGAAGCGATGAATTATGTATTTAAAAGAAAGCATAAACAGACCTCCACTGCACGAAACACCAACTTCCTACCATCAGAGAAGATCCTGGAATAACACTGCAATCCATCTAGTAAGATATACATTCCTTATTCCATACTGAAACTCAAGAAAGATAAAGCGACAGGTACAGACGGAATAACAGCAGAAACTAAAAGGATAGATATAAACAGTAGCAGGCTTAGCCATTCAGTGATGACCGACTACAGAAAGATGCCATCTTGGTGTACACTTTTCATCTTAGTTTTGGTTTTTCTTTTTCTAGCATCGTTGTTTTTTCTCACTTCTAGTGTTTTTGTCCAGTCTGAGATGGTTCTTTATGTTAGCTCTCTATTTAGGTCGGACTGGAGCTATGTCTAACCAAGATGTCAATTCCATATCCAAAGTCCTTTTACGTCTTTGAACTTCAGCTGTGGTTGGCAAACTGGGCTTTTATCACACGCCACCTGTCCATAAAGTATATCTTCAGTATTACGACCGTCTTCCATGCGACCAACATGACCATGTCATCGCAGTCGTCGCTGCCTAAGAAGAGTGTACATGCTTCGGAGACCAGTGCGCGAATGCACTTTTGCGTTTGCTACCCTGTCTCAAAATGTTACCCATATTATTAACAAAGATCTGTTTTCTGTCCTGGATGGTTGAGTTGTAAATTTATTAGTAGTTAATAATTGTTTACGATTTTGTTGTTTAAATACTTCATGAGAATGAGGAAGCCGGTCAAATATCAAACTCTCCCGGGACACCTAAAGCAACATGACTTTCAGGTCTACAAAGTTATATACACACGCACGCACGCACGCACGCACGCACGCACACACACACACACACACACACACAAACACACACACACATACACACACACATTCATACATGCACACAATCATACATCGTAATCCCTGTACAGTGACGTTTGGTTCGGGATAGGGCTCTCTGGGCGCAGGTGTTCTTGGTGTTTACAGTAAGACCAAAATTAGTGCACGCATTTGAAAACTTATTCATGTTTCCTTGCATGTCCTGTTCGGAGCACGTACTAGCTGCAGTTGTCAGTAAAAAGGAGATCCAAGTTGCTTATTTCAACTTTGGGAGGGCTTTTAGGCACCTCAGAGTGAACAGGTGTTCTCTGAGGGTATCTGATCTCTATGCCAGTGTCACAGCCCCGTGTTGTATCAGAAAGAATAGTTACAAATACTATGCTAAAATGATTTGGGGACAGCACACAGCCCTGTTTGACTCCATTCATGACTGGGAATGTTATAAAGAGTTGACCATCATTCAGTTGACATGCCATTATGAAACAGGCCGACAATTGTGATGAATAATTCGGGAAAGCAGCATTTCGCCATGATTTTCCAGAGTTCGTCCCTGTTGACGGTGTCAAAGACCTTAGTCAGGACAACAAAAGTCGTGTACATATCACGACGCTGTTCCTGACATTTCTCTTGGATTTGAAGAGCTGAAAAAATGTCAACCGTCCCCCGACCAGCTCGGAAATACATTAACTCTCTGGGAGTAGTTTCTGCTCGAGGTGACTTGTTAAGCGTTTGAGCAAAACTCGACCTAAAATTTGTCCAGCGATTGACAGGAGGGTAGTTTTTACAAGATTGACAATTGCCCTTGTACTTGTACATGTGAACAATGGTGGCATCTTTCAGTTCCTGGAGCATGTAAACTTATTTCCAAATTGAGCAAACGAGGAAAGTTAGCTTGTGTGGCAGCACTGGGCCTTCTGACTTGTAGAGCTCATAAGGAATAGCATCTGACTCGGGAACTTTGCCACTGGACATTAAGGTGAATGCTTTATCAACTTCATCTACAGGATACCAAACCTGTCATTCACTTCAACTTGAGGAATGTGTGTTATGGCTAATTCACGGATAGTGGAAGGACAGTTTAGGATAGCACTGAAGTGCTCACTATGTCGACTTTGTTTGTCATCAGTGCCGTGCCATTAGCATTAGGACAGGAGGTGAGTGGCAGGACCTAGGAAAATAGACCGTCTTCAAGGCATCGTAAAACCGCTTTGAGTCATTTGTGTCTGCGTATCGCTGAATTTCATTCGCCTTGCTGTTAATCCAGGCTTTCTGCATAGTTCCAAGTTCTAAGCTGGTTCTGGACAAACCTGTGAATATTTGTGAACGTGAACTTTTTAGAAGATGAGGAGGGAATGTCTTGGTGAAGTCTTAATAAACGATGTTTTTCATCCAGCAAAGTCGTAACAGCGTCATCGTTGTCATCAAACCAGTCTTGGTTTTTGCGAGCTGCATGACCCAGATTCTCAGAAGCGGTAGAGTAGACATCATCCTTCAGAAAGGCCCATTTGTCGTATATGGCTGTGTGATCGTCAGCTAGATGTCCAGACCCCTGTAGAAGCGTCCCGCATGGGTGCCCCTTTGCGGAATGGAGATGTTAAGTTTCGACCCTGGTGGCGTCGTTTAGGCTCTATATACAGGTTAAACTTTGAAACAATGAGTCTGTAATCTGTTCAACACTCGGCACCGCACATAGCCTTTGTCACATATCGTCTGTCCCTCTTTCTGGTGAGGGCATAGTAAAAAAGATGCCACTGCTTAGAGTGGGGATACATCCACGACGTCTTGTTGCGAGTGGACAGCCAAAACATGGTGTTAGTGATGGAGAGATCATGGGTGGCACAGACGCCCAGCAGTAGCAACCCGTTGTTGTTGCACCTGCCCGTGCCATGTACCCCAAGAACACCTTCCTAGAACTGATGGTCGGTCTCTACTCTGGCATTGAAGTCACCAAGGATAACAAGCTTATCGGACTTTGAAACCGAAAAAAAGATAAAGTTCAGCTCCTCCTAGAACTTATTCTTGATACGCTCAGGATCGCATTCCTTTCACCGGACTATATCCTGTTACTTGCAAAGCCCTTTTCAGGGCTTGGCAACGGGAGATAGAAAACGAACGAAGAAGAAGAAAAAGATTTTGTACGGTTGAAGGGTCGGCGTGAGCTAGTGGTTAAGTGACATGGCTCACAACCCTAAGGTGCTGTGTTCATTCCCTATCACAGTACCGGCCGTTACCACGGAGAAGCAAACCTGCTGAAAATACAGGTGGAAGCAGACCCTTACATAAAATGAATACCGAAGTTGGATGCACTGGACCGTCAGGCGCAAAATAACAATCGTAGTGCAATGCACACGGCCTTGGTGAACAGAGAAATAAAGCGAACGTAAAAAAATAATGGTACTGCTGGACGCACGAGCAGGTAATCTGCAGGCGTCTATTAGTGTATTTACAATTTCTACAGAGAATGCACATTTCCAAAAACGCTTAAAACTTAAAGGGGGCAAATTAGGCCCGTCCACCTGTGACCTAGACAAAGAATTGTTTAAACCAGAATATTTTTAAATACTACGTCTTTAGGAGCATACTTTTAGTTATTTTGTCCCTTTGTGGAATGATCATCATCCAAATTATTTTCATACGGTTGACTGACAGGTCTGTTGTGTCTGCGTGATAGAAAGTATGCATCCTTTAAGCATCCACGCAAGCCACCGTTTCTGGTTCATTGTTGTGTATTTGTTATTAAGGGAGCAAGCTTTCGCGTATATTCAGCTTAAATAGGTTACCTCAATTTCATTAGAAGCAAATGTAAAAAAAAAACACGTTTTTCGGTAAAAAGCATTTGAATGACATACCCAGCGTCCGTAAAAATATTATAGACTTACAGGTAGCACTAATAGTGAATTTGTACACAACTTCAGCTCTCTAGGTTTTGGAGAAGTTAGTTAAAATAGGAGAAATGGTGGTCCACGCAAACGGACAACATGTCACGTTAAATATGAGCTTGTAACAAGGATCTTCAAGAAGCCCCATACAGATAGGCTGCAAAACTTAATTCTAATATTCTAATAACTTAAAAATAGTTTTGACCTTAACGGACTGAAAGGCATTGTACCAACAATACCAACTACTATTTGAAAGTGAACTCTTCTCATGCGATTTCAGATTCGGAAATTTAAAAAAATGGCGCCACCTTGTGGAACACATGGGCATGTAGCAGCGAAGCGTGATGATAGTTTTAGGGTGAGCTGAGTCATGAACATAAAGGTGCAAACTTTACAATGTCGATATCGAAGTAATGTTGAAAAGTAATCGGTGTTTCTGCTGAATGAGGTAGTAGAAACCCATGATGTCGACGCACTTCTGCACAGTTGTCTAAGCTTTCTTGTAAATCAGCTCTATGAGTCTTTGTTTCATTTCTGAAACAAAATATATATCACTCTCTCTCTCTCTTAGCATCTATCAAAATATATCAATTCGTTGGTGCACTCATCAGTGTGACCTTGAGTTTCAATACCCTCGGGTGCTGTGTCTGGGAAATGAGGTTCTGTGCCGAACAGGACGTCGTCCGCGTAAACTGGATCAGTGAAGATTGACTGATCAATAGTTTTACCATCCTTATGCGCACTGAGGCGGTCAAGAAGCCAGTCTACTGCCCGGCAGAATAATTCGGAGTCAAGACTACATCCCTGTCTGACACAAAAGCCGTGCAGAATCTGTCAGAGAGTGCCACCTTGTCGAATTCTGAAGCCGGTGTCCTTGTGTAGCTCCTTGATCAGGTTCAACAGGGGGGCCGGAGTACCTATTCCCTGGAGGGCTTTCCATAAAGCCGGCCGATCAACCGAGTCGAAGGCGGTCTTCAAGTCTATGTATGCAGCGTACAAAGGGTGATTGGAGGCTCGGTGCAGTTAGGCGATGAGGCACAGAGCAAGAATAGCGTCGGTTGTTTATAACGACTCTGGGTGAAGCCAAACTGTTCTTGGCGACGTTTTGTGCTCGAGAGAGGCTTGAGTCTAGCCAACAGCAGGTGGGCAAACACCTTCCCCGGTACTGAGAGTAGTGTTATAGGCCTGTAATTACTACAGTCTTTGCGACTCCCCTTGCCTTTGTACAAGGAGACGACGATCCCATCTTGCCAGTCGACTGGAACGTGTCCCGTCCTCCATACTTGCAGGAATAAATGATAGAGGGTAGAGCTGATTGGGTCGATGACGTGTTTTAACATTTCAGGTGGGATGTGATCCGGGCTTGCCGGTCGTCCATCTCTAAGTCTCAGAATAGCAACAACGGGGGTGGATATTGGTTTCCGTATTTTGGGGAGGATCCAAAAATTCAGCAGACAGATCAGGACATGTCGTTGCTGGTTTAGAGGATAAATGTAGGGCTCCTTCCACCTGTTCGCTACTTCCTCGTAAGATGAGCACATGGAGCCGTCGGACTTATTGATGAACTCTATGCTTTTGTTCTCGTTCTGATTGCCTCCAGGGTAGAGGAGCCTGATAGCCTGTAAGGCGGGTCTGAGGTCATGAGATCTGAGACCAGAGCCGTGCCGTGCTATAATACAGATAGGCGACCGCATCAGGCGGCATCGTAAGGGAGGCGGCATAAGCAGCGAAACCAAAATTCAATTTGAACCATTCAAAAAATTACAAATCTTTACGCAACGCTTTTCTATATTGGTCTATGTTTTTCCGAAATTGATGTATACGATTTATGATTTATCGCACGCCTCTGCCTAAGCGCTTTCGGTACCGTTTGATTTCGGTTTCTGGTGCAGCCACATCGTTGGCGAGCCCTCGCCGAAAGACTTTTTATCTGACAGCGCGAAGATATTATTTTTGTTTGTAATAGACTGCGCGGCCGCTCCTAAAATCGATATATATATATTTAATGAATATTTAGTTTAGATATATTTTGTGCTATTTGTTAATACTATTTTTGTTGACACTAAATGTTAATAAATGATAGCATTTTTGATGGATAGTGTTTACTATGTTCGTGTCATGGTGTGGATACATTTTGTAACTCTTTAGATAAGTAACTACTCAGCTAAAAACGCCTTACGTTGCCACATGTTCTTTATTTCGTGTGGTTTTACATTTTTTCTACGAAATGTCCAGTTACTTCTTACAGCTCCTAAATCACATGAAGTATATTACAAAAGAGCATTATTTGGAACCTAATACAGAAAATTTATTTCAAATTGGAGACGCCTATGCCTAAAGAAAGACATTTAAAAAAAATTTACAGTAAGTTATTTTCTCAAGGGACACAATAATTACTTTGCTAACAAATATCAAAAGAACTAGCCACTTTAGAGAAAGGAAAAAATAGAAAAGTAGAAACCTGACACAATGTTAATCATTAAGTTATTGGGACATTGAAAAGATAAGTTCATGTACAAAAAATCGCGCACATCGGTGTAAGGGTTATTCAGATATTAGGCGGGAATTGACGGTAACCATTGTGAAATGGGACAATAGTTGACACATGAAAGTTTCGTCATTTAGTCGCCAGTCTTTCAAAGGGTTTTTCCAGTGAGTCTGTAGGCCTTCTATTACAGTAGGCCATGGCCTGTATCTACAGTATGTGGTGTGCAGGTGTTGTTAGAATTGATCTGGGAGCGAGAAACCCCACACGACTATGTGATTTTCTGCAAGGTTTATTGGATGTCTATGACCGTATCATGTCTATCTAACCCAGTCGTGTACGTCCGGATGGCATCTGTAAATAAATGTTCGTCCTGACACTGTGTGTTAATTATCGACCAATTTGTTTATATAGTTGTTGTAGAGCACTGGACAGAGGGAATAATCTTGAAGCAGTCATGGACACATTCGGTGTATATATATATTATATCATTCAGGGCAGGCGATATCCAGCTTTACCACCAATGCGTTTATTTCACACTGCTTTAAATATCACAATAAGGTTCCGTTATATGCATCCTGCAGGTGAGAGCTACAGCGCCTGTTTCCTGTCTGAGTTGGAAACTATCATATTCATTATATATGCAAATGTCCCAAATGTACCCCCTGTCTTCTGTACAACTGTCTTCTGATATATTCTTGTACCTTTGGATACTGAATAGCTACCTTCTGTCATTACGGACTATGGGATGATGCGCAATTGAGGTGATATTTGTGTGTGCTTTTCCGCGTTTTCTTTTCTCCTCTCTTCGCAAAATTTGAGGTGGAGACGTTAAAGACTTTTCCACTTGATGCGATCAACAGCGTCGTCTTTCCAAGTTTGGGAATGTATGTCCAGTAATTTCATGTATCTCTTGCACCGATCCTTGAGCCTCAAGAGTGGTCTCCCGACTGTCGTCTTGTCATTGGTTACTGGGCGCAGAGAATAATTTAAGGAATACGCCCATCGTCCGTTCGTCGAACATGATTTAACCATTGAAATGAGTGCTGCCTAACCAATGTATACATGATCTTGAGGCCAGTGCGGTCAGCACCTCAATATTCGTCATTCTGTCCTACAAGAGACACCAAGAATGTTGCGCAGACATCGTAGATGGAAGGAGTTGAGCTTCCTTTCCTGATGTACGTAAGTTGTCCAAGAATCGCTAACGTGGAGATCTAAGCTGCCGACGCAGGAATTGTATTCTGAAGCCTTGGTCTTTATTGTGAGTTGAGGGTTACCACTGACACGCTATTTGAGGTGGGCATAGAACTTCCTTCTCTGCCAATGCGGCCTTTTATTTCTGGGTCCAGGTAGAGGGTTTCACTGACGGCAGACCCATATTTGTGAATTGCGGCACTCTCAACAATACGTAATTGTTGAAGGTGTACTAAATGGTACAGCACTCACATCCTGACCCATCACATTTATCTTATTTTGCCTAATCGTGGGGTCAACATCGCTTCAGGATACAGAGGAAACAGTTTATCCAAGGTCTGAATCTCCTGCTGGCTTTCTGTGACGATTGTCGTGTTGTCCGTGAACATTAGATCCTTTATGGTGACCCGGTGAACATTAGGTCCCTTATGGCGACCCAGTGAACAGTAGATTTTTTTATGGCGACCCAGTGAACATTAAGTCCCTTTTGGTGACCCGGTGAACATTAAGTCTCTTTTGGTGACCCGGTGAACATTAGGTCCCTTATGGTGACCCACCTGACTTTAGTTTTGCCATTAATCATGCGAGGTTAAACAGTCTGCCATCCAACCTCGCATGGAGTATATTCCTTCAGTTGCACCGCCAAAGGCATTATTCAGGAGCATACCAAAGAAAATACCAAAGAGGGTTGGAGCTTGTTTGACACGGTTGCGTATGTCGAAGATTTGTGATTGTTTCCGACGTACTGAACCCGCTCCCTTCAGGTCTTTCACGCATGAACATCATTTCTAGCATCTACAGGGACAGACTATTTTTTTATTACTCTCAAAAGACACCACGGGGACGGCGTGGGCTAGTGGTTAAGTGACACGGCTATCAAACCGAAGGTGCTGGTTTCACTCTCCATTACAGCACCGGTGGTTACCCCGGAGAAGCAAACCCTTAGGAAAGGCAGGGGGAAGCAGACCCTTACAGAAAATTCATGCCGAAGTCGGATGCACTGGGCCGACAGGAACACAATAATAACGTAATGCAAAGCACACCGACTTGGGGAATAGAGAAATAAAGCGGATGGAGAGGATAAAAAGACACCACAAAATGAATATATCAACACATGCATGTCACTATCAATATAAAAACCACTTATCTGTGATTGTGAAACACGTACATTTCAATGCCAATATAACAACCACTTACCTGTGATTGTGAAACACGTACATATCACTATCAATGTAAAAACCACTTACCCGTGAGTGTGAAACAGGCAACAAACAAGCCTAGACTTCTATCAGCGAGCAGGACAGCATCATGAGATGTGCTCTTTGACGTCTTCATGCCAGCGACGACACCAATGACGAGAATAGCGATATAGAACACAGCCACAGCAATAATACCAGGTATGCTGGCAGTCATTTTGATCTCAGTTGATTGATTGAACTACTCAAATCGTTACCGGACTGTACAAACGAACAGCGAAATTGTTCTTCGCTTTGATCTTTGATTTGTATTATACTGCAGTCGATAGTCAATTCTGTTGGCTTGTACTGACTACTGGTCCTTAAATTCTGAATAGATTATAAACAATATCATTACGTAATGTGAATTCTTACAGAAAAATATCACAGAAAGAGCGCTGGCAAGTTTCCAGTAAAGGGACCAGTTCTCAGGCTCGATCTGTACTTTCTATAGAACGAAATGGTTACAAGAAAAATGAAGCTATAACAGTTTTCCAAGTTCTGACTAGAAGCCGTTAACCTTTTTATATTAGTCAGGTGACAAATAAATATTTAAAAACCGCGTTTTTCGTAACAAGTTTTTATTTCTAAGATTTTGGATTGCCTTGTCGTTTGTCTCAATTATGTCGTACTTATTGCATGTTTCCTGGAGGTCAAGGCATGTCGTCAGGTGTTATGGGTTAAAACAAGGCCTACTTTAGTATCTATAGGGCCAACAAGCTAGGACATCGAAGTCTCGACAAACATAAAGAACAAACGAAAAACAAGAACAAGAAGAAGAAGAAGAAGAAGAGGAACAATAAGAACAACAAGAAGTAGAGTAAAAAAAAAAGAAAACAATGAAGTAAAGAAACGAAAAGAAAAAAAGAGAAATAGCAAGAAGAAAAACAAAGAAGTAGAGGAACAAGAAAAATAGACTGATCAAGAAAAACAGCAACAAGAAGGAGAACAAGAAGTAGAATAACAAGAAGAATAACAAAGAGAACAGAAGAAAAATAAGAAGAATTCCAAGAAGAACAGCAACAAGAAGAAGAGGAACAAGAGGAAAAACAAAAATAAATTACAAGATGAAGAAGAACAGCAACAAGAAGAACAAGAAAAACAACAAGAAGAATAACAAGAACAAGAAGAACAAGAAGAAAACAAGAGGCAGAACAAGAACAAGACGAACAAAAAGAAGAAGAACAACACCAAGAAGAAGAACAAGAAGAAGAACAAGAAGAAGAACAATATGAATAACAGATGAAGAAGAAGAAAAACAAGGAGAAGAATAACAAGAAGAACAAGATGAACAACAGGAAGAACAACCAGAGGAACAACAATAGAAACAAAAAGAACAAGAAAATCCTAGAGAAATAGCAAGAAGAACAAGAAGAAGATCAAGAAGAATAAGAAAAAACAAAAAAGAAAGAAAAAGATGAACAATACGAACAAGAGGAAGAATAGGTCGGAGAATAGGATGACTGCGATCTTCTAAGAATGTTGCAGAAGGTGTCTAAAGAGAAACTGTGATTGTTGTTAGCAACATCATCACGTAGAACTAATTGCTGCCGAAGACACAGCTCCAAGACCTTTCCGTTATGCTTCGTGTGGGGTATGGGGGGGGGGGGGAAGGGGGGGGGGAGGTGACAATATTTTGCAAGGAATCAAAGTTGTACGACATTAAAGAGAATAATGTGACAAAAACCGAAAAGAATGTAACCTTTTTTTCCCCCGATATGACTATCATCAACATCATCCTCTTCATCTTCATCATCATCAACATCATCCTCTTCATCTTCATCATCATCAACATCATCCTCTTCATCTTCATCATCATCAACATCATCCTCTTCATCTTCATCATCATCATCAACATCAACATCAGTCCCGTAAACTGAAAGGTCATTGGGGCACCAATACAGCAGATTGTTGGACCAGTTTCTGCCACTCCAGGCACCAATACTGCAGATTGTTGGACCAGTTTCTGCCACTCCAGGCACCAATACTGCAGATTGTTGGACCAGTTTCTGCCACTCCAGGCACCAATACTGCAGATTGTTGGACCAGTTTCTGCCACTCCAGGCACCAATACTGCAGATTGTTGGACCAGTTTCTGCCACTCCAGGCACCAATACTGCAGATTGTTGGACCAGTTTCTGCCACTCCAGGCACCAATACTGCAGATTGTTGGACCAGTTTCTGCCACTCCAGGCACCAATACTGCAGATTGTTGGACCAGTTTCTGCCACTCCAGGCACCAATACTGCAGATTGTTGGACCAGTTTCTGCCACTCCAGGCACCAATACTGCAGATTGTTGGACCAGTTTCTGCCACTCCAGGCACCAATACTGCAGATTGTTGGACCAGTTTCTGCCACTCCAGGCACCAATACAGCAGATTGTTGGACCAGTTTCTGCCACTCCAGGCACCAAAACTGCAGATTGTTGGACCAGTTTCTGCCACTCCAGGCACCAATACTGCAGATTGTTGGACCAGTTTCTGCCACTCCAGGCACCAATACAGCAGATTGTTGGACCAGTTTCTGCCACTCCAGGCACCAATACAGCAGATTGTTTTACCAGTTTCTGCCACTCCAGGCACCAACACTGCAGATTGTTGGACCAGTTTCTGCCACTCCAGGCACAATTACCGCAGATTGTTGGACCAGTTTCTTCCACTCCAGGCACCAATACAGCAGATTGTTGGACCAGTTTCTGCCACTCCAGGCACCAATACAGCAGATTGTTGGACCAGTTTCTGTCACTCCAGGCACCAATACAGCAGAATGTTGGACCAGTTTCTGCCACTCCAGGCACCAATACTGCAGATTGTTGGACCAGTTTCTGCCACTCCAGGCACCAATACTGCAGATTGTTGGACCAGTTTCTGCCACTCCAGGCACCAATACTGCAGATTGTTGGACCAGTTTCTGCCACTCCAGGCACCAATACTGCAGATTGTTGGACCAGTTTCTGCCACTCCAGGCACCAATACTGCAGATTGTTGGACCAGTTTCTGCCACTCCAGGCACCAATACAGCAGGTTGTTGGACCAGTTTCTGCCACTCCAGGCACCAATACAGCAGATTGTTGGACCAGTTTCTGCCACTCCAGGCACCAATACTGCAGATTGTTGGACCAGTTTCTGCCACTCCAGGCACCAATACTGCAGATTGTTGGACCAGTTTCTGCCACTCCAGGCACCAATACAGCAGAACTTTGGACCAGTTTCTGCCACTCCAGGCACCAATACTGCAGATTGTTGGACCAGTTTCTGCCACTCCAGGCACCAATACTGCAGATTGTTGGACCAGTTTCTGCCACTCCAGGCACCAATACTGCAGATTGTTGGACCAGTTTCTGCCACTCCAGGCACCAATACTGCAGATTGTTGGACCAGTTTCTGCCACTCCAGGCACCAATACAGCAGATTGTTGGACCAGTTTCTGCCACTCCAGGCACCAATACTGCAGATTGTTGGACCAGTTTCTGCCACTCCAGGCACAATACTGCAGATTGTTGGACCAGTTTCTGCCACTCCAGGCACCAATACTGCAGATTGTTGGACCAGTTTCTGCCACTCCAGGAACCAATACAGCAGATTGTTGGACCAGTTTCTGCCACTCCAGGCACCAATACTGCAGATTGTTGGACCAGTTTCTGCCACTCCAGGCACCAATACTGCAGATTGTTGGACCAGTTTCTGCCACTCCAGGCACCAATACTGCAGATTGTTGGACCAGTTTCTGCAACTCCAGGCACCAATACCGCAGATTGTTGGACCAGTTTCTGCCACTCCAGGCACCAATACAGCAGATTGTTGGACCAGTTTCTGCCACTCCAGGCACCAATACAGCAGATTGTTGGACCAGTTTCTGCCACTCCAGGCACCAATACAGCAGATTGTTGGACCAGTTTCTGCCACTCCAGGCACCAATACAGCAGATTGTTTGACCAGTTTCTGCCACTCCAGGCACCAATACTGCAGATTGTTGGACCAGTTTCTGCCACTCCAGGCACCAATACCGCAGATTGTTGGACCAGTTTCTGCCACTCCAGGCACCAATACAGCAGATTGTTGGACCAGTTTCTGCCACTCCAGGCACCAATACAGCAGATTGTTGGACCAGTTTCTGCCACTCCAGGCACCAATACAGCAGATTGTTGGACCAGTTTCTGCCACTCCAGGCACCAATACAGCAGATTGTTGGACCAGTTTATGCCACTCCAGGCACCAATACAGCAGATTGTTGGACCAATTTCTGCCACTCCAGGCACCAATACAGCAGATTGTTGGACCAGTTTATGCCACTCCAGGCACCAATACAGCAGATTGTTGGACCAGTTTCTGCCACTCCAGGCACCAATACAGCAGATTGTTGGACCAGTTTCTGCCACTCCAGGCACCAATACTGCAGATTGTTGGACCAGTTTCTGCCACTCCAGGCACCAATACAGCAGATTGTTGGACCAGTTTCTGCCACTCCAGGCACCAATACTGCAGATTGTTGGACCAGTTTCTGCCACTCCAGGCACCAATACTGCAGATTGTTGGACCAGTTTCTGCCACTCCAGGCACCAATACTGCAGATTGTTGGACCAGTTTCTGCCACTCCAGGCACCAATACTGCAGATTGTTGGACCAGTTTCTGCCACTCCAGGAACCAATACTGCAGATTGTTGGACCAGTTTCTGCCACTCCAGGCACCAATACTGCAGATTGTTGGACCAGTTTCTGCCACTCCAGGCACCAATACTGCAGATTGTTGGACCAGTTTCTGCCACTCCAGGCACCAATACTGCAGATTGTTGGACCAGTTTCTGCCACTCCAGGCACCAATACAGCAGATTGTTGGACCAGTTTCTGCCACTCCAGGCACCAATACAGCAGATTGTTGGACCAGTTTCTGCCACTCCAGGCACCAATACTGCAGATTGTTGGACCAGTTTCTGCCACTCCAGGCACCAAAACTGCAGATTGTTGGACCAGTTTCTGCCACTCCAGGCACCAATACTGCAGATTGTTGGACCAGTTTCTGCCACTCCAGGCACCAATACAGGAGATTGTTGGACCAGTTTCTGCCACTCCAGGCACCAATACTGCAGATTGTTGGACCAGTTTCTGCCACTCCAGGCACCAAAACTGCAGATTGTTGGACCAGTTTCTGCCACTCCAGGCACCAATACTGCAGATTGTTGGACCAGTTTCTGCCACTCCAGGCACCAATACTGCAGATTGTTGGACCAGTTTCTGCCACTCCAGGCACCAATACTGCAGATTGTTGGACCAGTTTCTGCCACTCCAGGCACCAATACTGCAGATTGTTGGACCAGTTTCTGCCACTCCAGGCACCAATACTGCAGATTGTTGGACCAGTTTCTGCCACTCCAGGCACCAATACAGCAGATTGTTGGACCAGTTTCTGCCACTCCAGGCACCAATACTGCAGATTGTTGGACCATTTTCTGCCACTCCAGGCACCAATACTGCAGATTGTTGGACCATTTTCTGCCACTCTAGGCACCAATACTGCAGATTGTTGGACTGAACACGCCAATGCTGTAGAACAACTGACAAATTGAGAGCGCTGCCGTTTGGGTCTAATAATGAACGTACGCTGGTATTAGACTCACGGACGACAAGCCAGCTCAAATGAAAGAACGCTACGGAAATCGTGTTTAACTCCGCAGATTTCAAATACCTGGTCATTGACAAACAAAAGCCCTCAATAAATTCGTCTGACCAAATAGTGAACGGGTGCTGGAAATAGATCTGAAGACAGGTCAGTTTTACCCTACAAATGACAGGGCGTTGCTACGGAAAACCAGCTCAAATCGAGAGGAGCCGCAGACACTTTGGTTCACGTACCAGGCTGATAAGCCAAGGGCGCGAGGCTACCATGTGGGGGATTACGGCCGAACCCTTGAAAGCCGCAATCCCGCCCAAAGTCTCAGCACCACTGCAATGGGAGGCCCCTACATGCTCGGGACCTGGGGCTTGCGCCCCAGCCCTATCAGGTAGAGCCACAGTAAGAGGTCCTTGCCGCCCGCAAATCAAAGCGGGCGGAAAACTGCTTGATACTCACCCTATACGGCGATGGGGTGCGAAAAACACCAACCAAAGACTTAGAACCTGGTCGGGGTGTCGAAAACAGTAGAGCAGCCACCACACTGTGAACTGTCAAGACTCAACCACTGACCATGAGAGTTGTCCGCACACCAGGCGACCAACATCTCTGTGACATTACCAGGCTTGTCCTCTGGCTAAATGCACTCCGGTTACGATATCTACCTCTGTACGTTATCAGCCATAACTATCATGCTGGACGCAGAAGAGATGCAGACCAGCGGACATTGCACACCTGCCCCACTGTGTCAACACCCCAGGTGGCGGGGAATGCTAGGCGTACCATCCCTGCATAGAAGCCAAGAAAATAAAGGGAAAAAGAGATACCCCACTCACATGCAAATGCTACGTTTCTGGCAGGACGTGACGATCCTGGGATACAGACACACTGGACTGCCTCTCTTCCGGGTAAACCAGTCCATCTCATACATCACATACCATCATTGCACCCTATAGACACGAGTAGTGAAGACTCGATAGTCTGGAAAGACAACTTCCATAGGAGAGAAAACTCTGATCGTAAACAACTGCTGCCTTGCAGATAGGCTGGGGACAGCCAAAGGCTAAGGAGGGCATCCCTACAGAAACGCCTGTTGAAATCGGATGCACGGGGCCGCAAGCCTAACAAAACAGTGCAACGTAAATCACAGTATGATGGCAGCACAACCTATTCGAAAAACGTATGGCGCTCATCCTGAGGAGACCCGCCAGGCAGCGATAGCGCCGGGCCTCACGCCTCGAAGGGGCCCACCCTTGACTACTGGTGGTCACCCACCCATGTGTCGTGGAGTCAAGGCACATGGCTATGGGGTAACGTCTATTGGCCAAAACTTCAAGACCCTCAGAATACTACAGTGGAATGCGGAGGGAGTCATTAACAAAAAACTTTCCCTAACACACCACCTGCATGAAGGTAAGATTGACGTGGCATGTATCCAGGAAACGCACCTCAACAATAACCATAAATTCTCAATCAGAGGATACCAGACCTTCCGTCTAGATAGAGAAGGTCACAAAGGAGGGGTCCTGATACTGACCAGAAACAGCATACCGAGTAGCGCGGTACCTGTCAATCACACCGGACAAGCAGAAATTGTAGGAGTTGACATAATGGCTCTAGAGACGAAACTCCGCATTTTCAATCTGTACGGACCACCAAACAGAGACCTATCGCTCTCGAGTATGGAGGTCAGAGACTCCAACTGCATAGTAGTTGGAGATTTCAACAGCCACTCGGAGAGATGGGGATACTCTGACACAGACAGTAGAGGTGACGAAGTGGAAGATTGGGAGATAGATGCAAATCTCTCCCTAATCAATAGGCCGGAGGATAGCCCTAGCTTCTATTCAAGAACATGGCATACCACCTCGACTCCAGATTTGGCCTTCTCCACACAGGACATACACTATAAAATAGACCGCCAGGTGCTAAACCAACTGGCAGGTAGCGACCACAGGCCGATCAGGCTAACCATTGACATGGAAGTAGGCCCACAGGAAACAAAACCGCTCCCACGTTGGAATTACAAACGAGCCGACTGGGACAGATTTGCAATCCTGACAGATGGGCTGTGTGAAACCATCAACACACGAAACACCAAAATGAAGCCCATGGTAGAGAGCCTAAGCAAGGCAATAATGCAAGCCGCCACTGAAACCATCCCAAGAGGAGCTAGGAAAAACTATAAGCCCTACTGGAATGATGAGTTACAGAAAGTGGAAGATGCAGTAACAAATGCGAGGAACATGGCAGAACGAGAAAAATCCGTGGAGGCAAAAACCGCCCTCAAAGCCGCCGCGGCGAAGTACAAACACACTCTCAAGCAAACAGCAAGAGAAAGTTGGAAAAATAAAACGGAAAGTTTAAACCTGGACAAAGAAGGGAACAAGCTATGGAAGCTAGTCAGAGCCATGAACGACGAAACCCCGTCAAATAAACAAATTACTATCAAGCAAGGCGAGAACTTGATCACAGGTAAGAAAGCCGCAAACGCCTTTGTCGATCACTATGCCAGAGCAAACCACATCGAGGTCCCTGCAGATAAGCATACAGACATTAGCGAAGAGCTAAAGGGGCACAAAAACATAAATACGGCTCCTGAAGAGCACATGATGGCCAAACTAACAATGCGCGAAATGGAAGAGGCTATGAGAACACTAAAGAGAAGGAAATCTCCCGGAAAAGACGGGATAACAAACGAAATGCTGATGGGGCTGGGCCAAACAGCGAAGGAAAAACTACTATCAGTCCTGAACCAAAGCTGGAAAAGGGGTATTGTACCCCAGGCATGGAAAGATGCAATACTGGTACCAGTACCAAAAACAGGAAAGGACAAAACAGATCCGAATGGATACAGGCCCATAAGCCTACTGAGCTGTGTCGGCAAGCTGATGGAACGGATGATAAACACCAGACTGATGTGGCATCTGGAAGAAAAACGAATACTAATTCCACAGCAAGCCGGCTTTAGACAGCACAGATCCACTGAGGACCAGGTCATCCTCATAGCCCAGGAGATAGAAGATGCCTACCAGGCACAGAAACACACAGTAGCTGTTTGGGTGGATCTGGAAAAGGCATTTGACAAAGTCTGGAAGGATGGACTTAGAGTCAAGCTAAGAAGAAGTGATGTTTGTGGGAAGATGTACAAGTGGATCAACCACTACCTCAAACAAAGAACGGCCAGAGTCCAAGTACAAGGGCAGATGAGCAAAAAGGTGACACTCGAGCAGGGAGTACCCCAAGGGGGAGTACTGTCACCCACACTCTTCCTGGTATATATAAACGATATTACAGAGAATATACCAAGAAGAGTCCATAGCTCAATGTTTGCAGACGATCTGGCTATGTGGACCTCTGAAAAGAATCTCACCATAGCAAGAAATCGGATGCAAACGGCCCTAACATCGCTGGAAGAGTGGGCGAACTCATGGCTGGTCAAAATAAACGAGGAGAAAACCACGTGCACAATATTCTCGCTCTCATTAAAACCCCAAAGTACCAAATTAAGCCTAAATGGCAAAATCCTGCAGCCAAACGACAACCCAACCTATCTGGGAGTCACATTTGATCGGCGCATGACATGGAAAAGTCAGATTGAGAGAAACCGAATGAAAGCCAGAGAAAGAATGGCGATCATGAGGAAACTTGCTGGCACAAGCTGGGGAGCAGACGAAGGCATACTAAAGAAACTGTACACTGGAAGAGTGAGACCAGTTCTCGAGTATGGCATCGCGGCATGGACAACAGCAGCGAAGGCGAACTTCGATAAAGTTAACAAACTTCAAAACCAAGCCATGAGAATCATAACTGGTGGCATGAAGTCAACGCCAATTGTAGAACTTGAAAAGATTACAAAACTGCAATCCATGACCGACAGAAGAGACTGCAGAGCCCAGCTGCAGTCAGAGAAACTCCGAAGACTGACGGACCATCCAATGTACCAGAGGCTAAACAATTTGGGAACTGGGAAACTAAAGCGGAGAAACTTTGCAGAAATAGCCAAAGCAAAGATGCACGAAGATCCCATAAACGCACTAACAACACCAAAACCCATCACTACTGTACGAAAACCTACTTGGAGGCAGGATATATTTCCAGAGGTGGTAGAAAATATACCATGTATTGCAAACAAAAACTGCCAGACCGAAAAAGAAAGGAGAGACACTACCTTAAGCTTCATAACGAAAAGCTACCCAAGCATGGACTGGACCCATGCATACACCGACGGTTCTGTAACAAACACTACACAGAACGGAGGGGCAGGAGCATTCCTGAACCTACCAAATGGCAGAAAAATAACACTGTCATTCGCTACTGGTAAGTACACGAGCAATTTCAGAGCAGAGGCAGAGGCACTGAGGGCGGCAGTGGAAGAAATGGTAACACACAGTGAAAATGAGAGCCATATAGTCCTGCTGACAGATGCTCTCGAAGTAGTCACAGCGCTAAAAAGCCAGAAAAACACTGAGCTTAATGACTTAAGAGCAGCACTCTGCAAACTGTGCCAACAGTCCGCACCAAAAAGGGTAGTGGTACAGTGGGTTCCGTCACACTGCAACATCCAAGGCAACGAGGAGGCAGACAGACTGGCAAAAGAAGGTGCAAGGCTACCACAAATAGATACCAGTATGACGTACGAAGAGTCAAAACGGCTTATCAAAGCCAGGTACATGTCCAAATGGGAAACCGAACATACTGGTTACACCAAAAACGATGCCTATTACCAGTTGAACCGAAGAGAGCAGGTCGTTGTCTTCAGACTTCGCACTGGCCACAACAGACTGAGGTACCACCTCTTCAACAAATTGAAGATAGGGTGTACCGACGAATGCCCGTGCGGTACTGGTAAAATGACCACTGAACATCTGCTGCAGAACTGCCCGACATACGAGGATCAGAGAGAGCAGATGTGGCCATTGCCAGTGGAACTGCAAGACAAGCTCTATGGTAGTGGCGAGAGTCTCAGGATGACCGCCGCTTTTTTCGAGAAAATAATGGTTACTGTCTGACTGTGTACGCAGAAGAAGAAGAAGAAGGACCAGTTTCTGCCACTCCAGGCACAATACTGCAGATTGTTGGACCAGTTTCTGCCACTCCAGGCACCAATACTGCAGATTGTTGGACCAGTTTCTGCCACTCCAGGAACCAATACAGCAGATTGTTGGACCAGTTTCTGCCACTCCAGGCACCAATACTGCAGATTGTTGGACCAGTTTCTGCCACTCCAGGCACCAATACTGCAGATTGTTGGACCAGTTTCTGCCACTCCAGGAACCAATACTGCAGATTGTTGGACCAGTTTCTGCCACTCCAGGCACCAATACCGCAGATTGTTGGACCAGTTTCTGCCACTCCAGGCACCAATACAGCAGATTGTTGGACCAGTTTCTGCCACTCCAGGCACCAATACAGCAGATTGTTGGACCAGTTTCTGCCACTCCAGGCACCAATACAGCAGATTGTTGGACCAGTTTCTGCCACTCCAGGCACCAATACAGCAGATTGTTTGACCAGTTTCTGCCACTCCAGGCACCAATACTGCAGATTGTTGGACCAGTTTCTGCCACTCCAGGCACCAATACCGCAGATTGTTGGACCAGTTTCTGCCACTCCAGGCACCAATACAGCAGATTGTTGGACCAGTTTCTGCCACTCCAGGCACCAATACAGCAGATTGTTGGACCAGTTTCTGCCACTCCAGGCACCAATACAGCAGATTGTTGGACCAGTTTCTGCCACTCCAGGCACCAATACAGCAGATTGTTGGACCAGTTTATGCCACTCCAGGCACCAATACAGCAGATTGTTGGACCAGTTTCTGCCACTCCAGGCACCAATACAGCAGATTGTTGGACCAGTTTATGCCACTCCAGGCACCAATACAGCAGATTGTTGGACCAGTTTCTGCCACTCCAGGCACCAATACAGCAGATTGTTGGACCAGTTTCTGCCACTCCAGGCACCAATACTGCAGATTGTTGGACCAGTTTCTGCCACTCCAGGCACCAATACAGCAGATTGTTGGACCAGTTTCTGCCACTCCAGGCACCAATACTGCAGATTGTTGGACCAGTTTCTGCCACTCCAGGCACCAATACTGCAGATTGTTGGACCAGTTTCTGCCACTCCAGGCACCAATACTGCAGATTGTTGGACCAGTTTCTGCCACTCCAGGCACCAATACTGCAGATTGTTGGACCAGTTTCTGCCACTCCAGGAACCAATACTGCAGATTGTTGGACCAGTTTCTGCCACTCCAGGCACCAATACTGCAGATTGTTGGACCAGTTTCTGCCACTCCAGGCACCAATACTGCAGATTGTTGGACCAGTTTCTGCCACTCCAGGCACCAATACAGCAGATTGTTGGACCAGTTTCTGCCACTCCAGGCACCAATACAGCAGATTGTTGGACCAGTTTCTGCCACTCCAGGCACCAATAATGCAGATTGTTGGACCAGTTTCTGCCACTCCAGGCACCAAAACTGCAGATTGTTGGACCAGTTTCTGCCACTCCAGGCACCAATACTGCAGATTGTTGGACCAGTTTCTGCCACTCCAGGCACCAATACAGCAGATTGTTGGACCAGTTTCTGCCACTCCAGGCACCAATACTGCAGATTGTTGGACCAGTTTCTGCCACTCAAGGCACCAAAACTGCAGATTGTTGGACCAGTTTCTGCCACTCCAGGCACCAATACTGCAGATTGTTGGACCAGTTTCTGCCACTCCAGGCACCAATACTGCAGATTGTTGGACCAGTTTCTGCCACTCCAGGCACCAATACTGCAGATTGTTGGACCAGTTTCTGCCACTCCAGGCACCAATACTGCAGATTGTTGGACCAGTTTCTGCCACTCCAGGCACCAATACTGCAGATTGTTGGACCAGTTTCTGCCACTCCAGGCACCAATACTGCAGATTGTTGGACCAGTTTCTGCCACTCCAGGCACCAATACTGCAGATTGTTGGACCATTTTCTGCCACTCCAGGCACCAATACTGCAGATTGTTGGACCAGTTTCTGCCACTCCAGGCACCAATACAGCAGATTGTTGGACCAGTTTCTGCCACTCCAGGCACCAAAACTGCAGATTGTTGGACCAGTTTCTGCCACTCCAGGCACCAATACTGCAGATTGTTGGACCAGTTTCTGCCACTCCAGGCACCAATACTGCAGATTGTTGGACCAGTTTCTGCCACTCCAGGCACCAATACAGCAGATTGTTGGACCAGTTTCTGCCACTCCAGGCACCAATACAGCAGATTGTTTTACCAGTTTCTGCCACTCCAGGCACCAATACTGCAGATTGTTGGACCAGTTTCTGCCACTCCAGGCACCAATACCGCAGATTGTTGGACCAGTTTCTTCCACTCCAGGCACCAATACAGCAGATTGTTGGACCAGTTTCTGCCACTCCAGGCACCAATACAGCAGATTGTTGGACCAGTTTCTGTCACTCCAGGCACCAATACAGCAGATTGTTGGACCAGTTTATGCCACTCCAGGCACCAATACAGCAGATTGTTGGACCAGTTTCTGCCACTCCAGGCACCAATACAGCAGATTGTTGGACCAGTTTCTGCCACTCCAGGCACCAATACTGCAGATTGTTGGACCAGTTTCTGCCACTCCAGGCACCAATACAGCAGATTGTTGGACCAGTTTCTGCCACTCCAGGCACCAATACTGCAGATTGTTGGACCAGTTTCTGCCACTCCAGGCACCAATACTGCAGATTGTTGGACCAGTTTCTGCCACTCCAGGCACCAATACTGCAGATTGTTGGACCAGTTTCTGCCACTCCAGGCACCAATACTGCAGATTGTTGGACCAGTTTCTGCCACTCCAGGAACCAATACTGCAGATTGTTGGACCAGTTTCTGCCACTCCAGGCACCAATACTGCAGATTGTTGGACCAGTTTCTGCCACTCCAGGCACCAATACTGCAGATTGTTGGACCAGTTTCTGCCACTCCAGGCACCAATACAGCAGATTGTTGGACCAGTTTCTGCCACTCCAGGCACCAATACAGCAGATTGTTGGACCAGTTTCTGCCACTCCAGGCACCAATACTGCAGATTGTTGGACCAGTTTCTGCCACTCCAGGCACCAAAACTGCAGATTGTTGGACCAGTTTCTGCCACTCCAGGCACCAATACTGCAGATTGTTGGACCAGTTTCTGCCACTCCAGGCACCAATACAGCAGATTGTTGGACCAGTTTCTGCCACTCCAGGCACCAATACTGCAGATTGTTGGACCAGTTTCTGCCACTCAAGGCACCAAAACTGCAGATTGTTGGAGCAGTTTCTGCCACTCCAGGCACCAATACTGCAGATTGTTGGACCAGTTTCTGCCACTCCAGGCACCAATACTGCAGATTGTTGGACCAGTTTCTGCCACTCCAGGCACCAATACTGCAGATTGTTGGACCAGTTTCTGCCACTCCAGGCACCAATACTGCAGATTGTTGGACCAGTTTCTGCCACTCCAGGCACCAATACTGCAGATTGTTGGACCAGTTTCTGCCACTCCAGGCACCAATACTGCAGATTGTTGGACCAGTTTCTGCCACTCCAGGCACCAATACTGCAGATTGTTGGACCATTTTCTGCCACTCCAGGCACCAATACTGCAGATTGTTGGACCAGTTTCTGCCACTCCAGGCACCAATACAGCAGATTGTTGGACCAGTTTCTGCCACTCCAGGCACCAAAACTGCAGATTGTTGGACCAGTTTCTGCCACTCCAGGCACCAATACTGCAGATTGTTGGACCAGTTTCTGCCACTCCAGGCACCAATACAGCAGATTGTTGGACCAGTTTCTGCCACTCCAGGCACCAATACAGCAGATTGTTTTACCAGTTTCTGCCACTCCAGGCACCAATACTGCAGATTGTTGGACCAGTTTCTGCCACTCCAGGCACCAATACCGCAGATTGTTGGACCAGTTTCTTCCACTCCAGGCACCAATACAGCAGATTGTTGGACCAGTTTCTGCCACTCCAGGCACCAATACAGCAGATTGTTGGACCAGTTTCTGTCACTCCAGGCACCAATACAGCAGATTGTTGGACCAGTTTCTGCCACTCCAGGCACCAATACTGCAGATTGTTGGACCAGTTTCTGCCACTCCAGGCACCAATACTGCAGATTGTTGGACCAGTTTCTGCCACTCCAGGCACCAATACTGCAGATTGTTGGACCAGTTTCTGCCACTCCAGGCACCAATACTGCAGATTGTTGGACCAGTTTCTGCCACTCCAGGCACCAATACTGCAGATTGTTGGACCAGTTTCTGCCACTCCAGGCACCAATACAGCAGGTTGTTGGACCAGTTTCTGCCACTCCAGGCACCAATACAGCAGATTGTTGGACCAGTTTCTGCCACTCCAGGCACCAATACTGCAGATTGTTGGACCAGTTTCTGCCACTCCAGGCACCAATACTGCAGATTGTTGGACCAGTTTCTGCCACTCCAGGCACCAATACAGCAGAACTTTGGACCAGTTTCTGCCACTCCAGGCACCAATACTGCAGATTGTTGGACCAGTTTCTGCCACTCCAGGCACCAATACTGCAGATTGTTGGACCAGTTTCTGCCACTCCAGGCACCAATACTGCAGATTGTTGGACCAGTTTCTGCCACTCCAGGCACCAATACTGCAGATTGTTGGACCAGTTTCTGCCACTCCAGGCACCAATACAGCAGATTGTTGGACCAGTTTGTGCCACTTCAGGCACCAATACTGCAGATTGTTGGACCAGTTTCTGCCACTCCAGGCACAATACTGCAGATTGTTGGACCAGTTTCTGCCACTCCAGGCACCAATACTGCAGATTGTTGGACCAGTTTCTGCCACTCCAGGAACCAATACAGCAGATTGTTGGACCAGTTTCTGCCACTCCAGGCACCAATACTGCAGATTGTTGGACCAGTTTCTGCCACTCCAGGCACCAATACTGCAGATTGTTGGACCAGTTTCTGCCACTCCAGGCACCAATACTGCAGATTGTTGGACCAGTTTCTGCCACTCCAGGCACCAATACCGCAGATTGTTGGACCAGTTTCTGCCACTCCAGGCACCAATACAGCAGATTGTTGGACCAGTTTCTGCCACTCCAGGCACCAATACAGCAGATTGTTGGACCAGTTTCTGCCACTCCAGGCACCAATACAGCAGATTGTTGGACCAGTTTCTGCCACTCCAGGCACCAATACAGCAGATTGTTTGACCAGTTTCTGCCACTCCAGGCACCAATACTGCAGATTGTTGGACCAGTTTCTGCCACTCCAGGCACCAATACCGCAGATTGTTGGACCAGTTTCTGCCACTCCAGGCACCAATACAGCAGATTGTTGGACCAGTTTCTGCCACTCCAGGCACCAATACAGCAGATTGTTGGACCAGTTTCTGCCACTCCAGGCACCAATACAGCAGATTGTTGGACCAGTTTCTGCCACTCCAGGCACCAATACAGCAGATTGTTGGACCAGTTTCTGCCACTCCAGGCACCAATACAGCAGATTGTTGGACCAGTTTCTGCCACTCCAGGCACCAATACAGCAGATTGTTGGACCAGTTTATGCCACTTCAGGCACCAATACAGCAGATTGTTGGACCAGTTTCTGCCACTCCAGGCACCAATACAGCAGATTGTTGGACCAGTTTCTGCCACTCCAGGCACCAATACTGCAGATTGTTGGACCAGTTTCTTCCACTCCAGGCACCAATACTGCAGATTGTTGGACCAGTTTCTGCCACTCCAGGCTCCAATACAGCAGAATGTTGGACCAGTTTCTGCCACTCCAGGCACCAATACTGCAGATTGTTGGACCAGTTTCTGCCACTCCAGGCACCAATACAGCAGATTGTTGGACCAGTTTCTGCCACTCCAGGCACCAATACTGCAGATTGTTGGACCAGTTTCTGCCACTCCAGGCACCAATACTGCAGATTGTTGGACCAGTTTCTGCCACTCCAGGCACCAATACTGCAGATTGTTGGACCAGTTTCTGCCACTCCAGGCACCAATACTGCAGATTGTTGGACCAGTTTCTGCCACTCCAGGCACCAATACTGCAGATTGTTGGACCAGTTTCTGCCCACTCCAGGCACCAATACAGCAGATTGTTGGACCAGTTTCTGCCACTCCAGGCACCAATACAGCAGATTGTTGGACCAGTTTCTGCCACTCCAGGCACCAATACAGCAGATTGTTGGACCAGTTTCTGCCACTCCAGGCACCAATACAGCAGATTGTTGGACCAGTTTCTGCCACTCCAGGCACCAATACAGCAGATTGTTGGACCAGTTTCTGCCACTCCAGGCACCAATACAGCAGATTGTTGGACCAGTTTCTGCCACTCCAGGCACCAATACAGCAGATTGTTGGACCAGTTTCTGCCACTCCAGGCACCAATACAGCAGATTGTTGGACCAGTTTCTGCCACTCCAGGCACCAATACAGCAGATTGTTGGACCAGTTTCTGCCACTCCAGGCACCAATACAGCAGATTGTTGGACCAGTTTCTGCCACTCCAGGCACCAATACAGCAGATTGTTGGACCAGTTTCTGCCACTCCAGGCACCAATACTGCAGATTGTTGGACCAGTTTCTGCCACTCCAGGCACCAATACTGCAGATTGTTGGACCAGTTTCTGCCACTCCAGGCACCAATACAGCAGATTGTTGGACCAGTTTCTGCCACTCCAGGCACCAATACAGCAGATTGTTGGACCAGTTTCTGCCACTCCAGGCACCAATACTGCAGATTGTTGGACCAGTTTCTGCCACTCCAGGCACCAATACTGCAGATTGTTGGACCAGTTTCTGCCACTCCAGGCACCAATACAGCAGATTGTTGGACCAGTTTCTGCCACTCCAGGCACCAATACTGCAGATTGTTGGACCAGTTTCTGCCACTCCAGGCACCAATACTGCAGATTGTTGGACCAGTTTCTGCCACTCCAGGCACCAATACAGCAGAATTTGGACCAGTTTCTGCCACTCCAGGCACCA
>JAVGWX010000006.1:80073828-80118828 GCA_036924085.1 Ariolimax columbianus
GCAGATTGTTGCACCAGTTTCTGCCACTCCAGGCACCAATACCGCAGATTGTTGGACCAGTTTCTGCCACTCCAGGCACCAATACCGCAGATTGTTGGACCAGTTTCTGCCACTCCAGGCACCAATACAGCAGATTGTTGGACCAGTTTCTGCCACTCCAGGCACCAATACAGCAGATTGTTGGACCAGTTTCTGCCACTCCAGGCACCAATACAGCAGATTGTTGGACCAGTTTCTGCCACTCCAGGCACCAATACAGCAGATTGTTGGACCAGTTTCTGCCACTCCAGGCACCAATACAGCAGATTGTTGGACCAGTTTCTGCCACTCCAGGCACCAATACAGCAGATTGTTGGACCAGTTTCTGCCACTCCAGGCACCAATACAGCAGATTGTTGGACCAGTTTCTGCCACTCCAGGCACCAATACAGCAGATTGTTGGACCAGTTTCTGCCACTCCAGGCACCAATACAGCAGATTGTTGGACCAGTTTCTGCCACTCCAGGCACCAATACTGCAGATTGTTGGACCAGTTTCTGCCACTCCAGGCACCAATACTGCAGATTGTTGGACCAGTTTCTGCCACTCCAGGCACCAATACTGCAGATTGTTGGACCAGTTTCTGCCACTCCAGGCACCAATACAGCAGATTGTTGGACCAGTTTCTGCCACTCCAGGCACCAATACTGCAGATTGTTGGACCAGTTTCTGCCACTCCAGGCACCAATACT
This sequence comes from Ariolimax columbianus, assembly GCA_036924085.1. Lineage (NCBI taxonomy): Eukaryota > Metazoa > Mollusca > Gastropoda > Stylommatophora > Arionidae > Ariolimax > Ariolimax columbianus. The sequence goes on from JAVGWX010000006.1 coordinate 80,074,560, forward strand.
GCAGATTGTTGGACCAGTTTCTGCCACTCCAGGCACCAATACTGCAGATTGTTGCACCAGTTTCTGCCACTCCAGGCACCAATACCGCAGATTGTTGGACCAGTTTCTGCCACTCCAGGCACCAATACCGCAGATTGTTGGACCAGTTTCTGCCACTCCAGGCACCAATACAGCAGATTGTTGGACCAGTTTCTGCCACTCCAGGCACCAATACAGCAGATTGTTGGACCAGTTTCTGCCACTCCAGGCACCAATACAGCAGATTGTTGGACCAGTTTCTGCCACTCCAGGCACCAATACAGCAGATTGTTGGACCAGTTTATGCCACTCCAGGCACCAATACAGCAGATTGTTGGACCAGTTTCTGCCACTCCAGGCACCAATACAGCAGATTGTTGGACCAGTTTATGCCACTCCAGGCACCAATACAGCAGATTGTTGGACCAGTTTCTGCCACTCCAGGCACCAATACAGTAGATTGTTGGACCAGTTTCTGCCACTCCAGGCACCAATACAGCAGATTTTGGACCAGTTTCTGCCACTCCAGGCACCAATACAGCAGATTGTTGGACCAGTTTATGCCACTCCAGGCACCAATACAGCAGATTGTTGGACCAGTTTCTGCCACTCCAGGCACCAATACCGCAGATTGTTGGACCAGTTTCTGCCACTCCAGGCACCAATACTGCAGATTGTTGGACCAGTTTCTGCCACTCCAGGCACCAATACTGCAGATTGTTGGACCAGTTTCTGCCACTCCAGGCTCCAATACAGCAGATTGTTGGACCAGTTTCTGCCACTCCAGGCACCAATACTGCAGATTGTTGGACCAGTTTCTGCCACTCCAGGCACCAATACTGCAGATTGTTGGACCAGTTTCTGCCACTCGAGGCACCAATACTGCAGATTGTTGGACCAGTTTCTGCCACTCCAGGCACCAATACTGCAGATTCTTGGACCAGTTTCTGCCACTCCAGGCACCAATACTGCAGATTGTTGGACCAGTTTCTGCCACTCCAGGCACCAATACTGCAGATTGTTGGACCAGTTTCTGCCACTCCAGGCACCAATACTGCAGATTGTTGGACCAGTTTCTGCCACTCCAGGCACCAATACTGCAGATTGTTGGACCAGTTTCTGCCACTCCAGGCACCAATACTGCAGATTGTTGGACCAGTTTCTGCCACTCCAGGCACCAATACTGCAGATTGTTGGACCAGTTTCTGCCACTCCAGGCACCAATACTGCAGATTGTTGGACCAGTTTCTGACACTCCAGGCACCAATACAGCAGATTGTTGGACCAGTTTCTGCCACTCCAGGCACCAATACTGCAGATTGTTGGACCAGTTTCTGCCACTCCAGGCACCAATACTGCAGATTGTTGGACCAGTTTCTGCCACTCCAGGCACCAATACTGCAGATTGTTGGACCAGTTTCTGCCACTCCAGGCACCAATACTGCAGATTGTTGGACCAGTTTCTGCCACTCCAGGCACCAATACAGCAGATTGTTGGACCAGTTTCTGCCACTCCAGGCACCAATACAGCAGATTGTTGGACCAGTTTCTGCCACTCCAGGCACCAATACTGCAGATTGTTGGACCAGTTTCTGCCACTCCAGGCACCAATACTGCAGATTGTTGGACCAGTTTCTGCCACTCCAGGCACCAATACAGCAGATTGTTGGACCAGTTTCTGCCACTCCAGGCACCAATACTGCAGATTGTTGGACCAGTTTCTGCCACTCCAGGCACCAATACTGCAGATTGTTGGACCAGTTTCTGCCACTCCAGGCACCAATACTGCAGATTGTTGGACCAGTTTCTGCCACTCCAGGCACCAATACTGCAGATTGTTGGACCAGTTTCTGCCACTCCAGGCACCAATACAGCAGATTGTTGGACCAGTTTCTGCCACTCCAGGCACCAATACTGCAGATTGTTGGACCAGTTTCTGCCACTCCAGGCACCAATACTGCAGATTGTTGGACCAGTTTCTGCCACTCCAGGCACCAATACTGCAGATTGTTGGACCAGTTTCTGCCACTCCAGGCACCAATACAGCAGATTGTTGGACCAGTTTCTGCCACTCCAGGCACCAATACTGCAGATTGTTGACCAGTTTCTGCCACTCCAGGCACCAATACTGCAGATTGTTGGACCAGTTTCTGCCACTCCAGGCACCAATACTGCAGATTGTTGCACCAGTTTCTGCCACTCCAGGCACCAATACCGCAGATTGTTGGACCAGTTTCTGCCACTCCAGGCACCAATACCGCAGATTGTTGGACCAGTTTCTGCCACTCCAGGCACCAATACAGCAGATTGTTGGACCAGTTTCTGCCACTCCAGGCACCAATACAGCAGATTGTTGGACCAGTTTCTGCCACTCCAGGCACCAATACAGCAGATTGTTGGACCAGTTTCTGCCACTCCAGGCACCAATACAGCAGATTGTTGGACCAGTTTATGCCACTCCAGGCACCAATACAGCAGATTGTTGGACCAGTTTCTGCCACTCCAGGCACCAATACTGCAGATTGTTGGACCAGTTTCTGCCACTCCAGGCACCAATACTGCAGATTGTTGGACCAGTTTCTGCCACTCCAGGCACCAATACTGCAGATTGTTGGACCAGTTTCTGCCACTCCAGGCACCAATACAGCAGATTGTTGGACCAGTTTCTGCCACTCCAGGCACCAATACTGCAGATTGTTGGACCAGTTTCTGCCACTCCAGGCACCAATACTGCAGATTGTTGGACCAGTTTCTGCCACTCCAGGCACCAATACTGCAGATTGTTGGACCAGTTTCTGCCACTCCAGGCACCAATACAGCAGATTGTTGGACCAGTTTCTGCCACTCCAGGCACCAATACTGCAGATTGTTGACCAGTTTCTGCCACTCCAGGCACCAATACTGCAGATTGTTGGACCAGTTTCTGCCACTCCAGGCACCAATACTGCAGATTGTTGCACCAGTTTCTGCCACTCCAGGCACCAATACCGCAGATTGTTGGACCAGTTTCTGCCACTCCAGGCACCAATACCGCAGATTGTTGGACCAGTTTCTGCCACTCCAGGCACCAATACAGCAGATTGTTGGACCAGTTTCTGCCACTCCAGGCACCAATACAGCAGATTGTTGGACCAGTTTCTGCCACTCCAGGCACCAATACAGCAGATTGTTGGACCAGTTTCTGCCACTCCAGGCACCAATACAGCAGATTGTTGGACCAGTTTATGCCACTCCAGGCACCAATACAGCAGATTGTTGGACCAGTTTCTGCCACTCCAGGCACCAATACAGCAGATTGTTGGACCAGTTTATGCCACTCCAGGCACCAATACAGCAGATTGTTGGACCAGTTTCTGCCACTCCAGGCACCAATACAGTAGATTGTTGGACCAGTTTCTGCCACTCCAGGCACCAATACAGCAGAATTTTGGACCAGTTTCTGCCACTCCAGGCACCAATACAGCAGATTGTTGGACCAGTTTATGCCACTCCAGGCACCAATACAGCAGATTGTTGGACCAGTTTCTGCCACTCCAGGCACCAATACTGCAGATTGTTGGACCAGTTTCTGCCACTCCAGGCACCAATACTGCAGATTGTTGGACCAGTTTCTGCCACTCCAGGCACCAATACTGCAGATTGTTGGACCAGTTTCTGCCACTCCAGGCTCCAATACAGCAGATTGTTGGACCAGTTTCTGCCACTCCAGGCACCAATACTGCAGATTGTTGGACCAGTTTCTGCCACTCCAGGCACCAATACTGCAGATTGTTGGACCAGTTTCTGCCACTCGAGGCACCAATACTGCAGATTGTTGGACCAGTTTCTGCCACTCCAGGCACCAATACTGCAGATTCTTGGACCAGTTTCTGCCACTCCAGGCACCAATACTGCAGATTGTTGGACCAGTTTCTGCCACTCCAGGCACCAATACTGCAGATTGTTGGACCAGTTTCTGCCACTCCAGGCACCAATACTGCAGATTGTTGGACCAGTTTCTGCCACTCCAGGCACCAATACTGCAGATTGTTGGACCAGTTTCTGCCACTCCAGGCACCAATACTGCAGATTGTTGGACCAGTTTCTGCCACTCCAGGCACCAATACTGCAGATTGTTGGACCAGTTTCTGCCACTCCAGGCACCAATACTGCAGATTGTTGGACCAGTTTCTGACACTCCAGGCACCAATACAGCAGATTGTTGGACCAGTTTCTGCCACTCCAGGCACCAATACTGCAGATTGTTGGACCAGTTTCTGCCACTCCAGGCACTAATACTGCAGATTGTTGGACCAGTTTCTGCCACTCCAGGCACCAATACTGCAGATTGTTGGACCAGTTTCTGCCACTCCAGTCACCAATACTGCAGATTGTTGGACCAGTTTCTGCCACTCCAGGCACCAATACTGCAGATTGTTGGACCAGTTTCTGCCACTCCAGGCACCAATACTGCAGATTGTTGGACCAGTTTCTGCCACTCCAGGCACCAATACAGCAGATTGTTGGACCAGTTTCTGCCACTCCAGGCACCAATACAGCAGATTGTTGGACCAGTTTCTGCCACTCCAGGCACCAATACTGCAGATTGTTGGACCAGTTTCTGCCACTCCAGGCACCAATACTGCAGATTGTTGGACCAGTTTCTGCCACTCCAGGCACCAATACTGCAGATTGTTGGACCAGTTTCTGCCACTCCAGACACCAATACCGCAGATTGTCGGACCAGTTTCTGCCACTCCAGGCACCAATACTGCAGATTGTTTGACCAGTTTCTGCCACTCCAGACACCAATACCGCAGATTATTGGACCAGTTTCTGGCACTCCACTCGGTTTTGTGCCAGGATATTTGTTCTAACAATGGACCTTCCCATCCACTCTCCGATGTTGTCTTATCATCCCTTTTCTGCCTACTTCTTATACGCTTCCAAGGCATAGTACCTTCCAGAGTCGTCTGGTCAACTCAGACCATCTTGAAACATGCCCATACCATATGCACTTGCGCGCTTTTACAATAGTCAATAGGTCTTTATATTGGCTGACTTCCGTCTTAATGGTGTCTCGAACTGCCTTATTTGTGACATGGTTTAGAAATCAAATGCCGAGGACGGCACAGATATCCCTTCTCCGTTGCATAAATTCTACCCTCTAGAAGTACTATCATAGTTTAAGTGTTTCTTACGTAACGGTACATGGAGGGGACAAGTGTATATATTCAACTCAACTTGGAATTCAGTTTGATCCTTTTGTCCATACATAATAGTCTCAGTTTTTGGTCATCGCTGTTCGTGCCAGAATCTCAGCTCTGGAAACTTCCACGTCAATCAGTGCTCCCAGGTATTTAATATTTCATAATTTGCAATAGTTTGCCTTTGATCGCAATCAAACGTGTTAGGCCCTCTGGGATGTTGGCCATGATTTTACTCTTCTCTGCACTAATTTCCATTCCATACTTTTGAGCGACATTTTAAAGGTTTGGGATCAGACTCACAAGTTCTAGCTTTGTTTTAGTCAGCACAGTAATGTCATCGCCAAACCGGAAATTGGAGAGTGTACGACCACCTATTTGTAACAGTTCCAGCATGAGCATAAGCGTTTAGGGCAGGGGGGATGAGATAGGCGACTCGGAGAACAAAGGTACCTGAATGTGTGCCAAGGTCATTCACCGTCTCAACACTAAGTCGACAAAAGAAAACGGGGGGTTAAAGTAAACAATGTGTCTAGGACAGGTAGGGGTTATGAGTCGACCACTCCCTCGTTCTGAATTGGGCGTTGGGGGGTTAGTGCCAGACAGAGACCAGCAGGTCTTGCTGCAACATTTTGAGTGACAGGAAATCAGAGTGATTCGTGCTAATAACAACTAAATGGAGGTAGATCCAAAATAGAGGATGGCTGGATCAGACATCTCACAGAGGACCATTGGACTAGAATTGTGGCTATAAATATGACTAGAAATGTGGCTAGAAAAGTGACTTGAAATGTGGCTAGAAATGGGACTAAAGATTAGGCTAGAAATGGGAACAGTAATGTGACTAGAAATTGGACTAGAAATGTGGCTAGAAATGGGACTAAAAATTAGGCTAGAAATGGGAACAGTAATGTGACTAGAAATTGGACTAGAAATGTGGCTAGAAATGGGAACAGAAATATGACTAGAAATGTGGCTAGAAATGATACCAGAAATGTGACTAAAAATGTGGCAAGAAATATGACTAGAAATGTGACTAGAAATGTGACCAGATAGGGGATAATAAATGTGACTGGAATTGTGACTAAAAATAAGACCATAAATGTGACTAGAAATGTGGCTAGAGATGTGGCTAGAAATGTGACTAGAAATAGGACCAGACATGTGACTAGAAATGGGACACAAAATGTGACTAGAAATGCGACTAGAAATTTGACTAGAATTATGGCTAGAAATATGACTTGAAATGGGGCTAGAAATTTGGATAGAAATGGAATCTGAAATTGTATCAGAAAAAAGACTGGAAATGTGACTAGAAATGTGACTAGAAATGGGACCAGAAATGGGACCAGAAATGGTAACAGAAATATGACTAGAAATGGGACCAAAAATGGAACCAGAAATGTGACAAAAAACGGGACCAGAAGTGGGACCAGATGTGACCACAAATGGGACCAGAAATGTGACCAGAATTGGGACCATAAATGTTGCTAGAAATGTGGCTAGAAATGAGACCATAAATGTGACTTGAAATGTAGCTAGAAATGTGACTTGAAATGGGACTAGAAATTTGGATAGAAATGGTACCTGAAATGTAGTTAGAAATGAGACTAGAAATGTGACCAGAAATGGGATGAGAAAAATTACTAGAAATGTGGCTAGAAATGTGACTAGAAATGGGACCAGAAATGGGACTTGAAATAGGACCAAAAACTTGGCTAGAAATGAGACCAGAAATGTGACTAGAAATGTGACTAGAATTGTGGCTATAAATATGTCTAGAAATGTGAACAGTAATGTGACTAGAAATTGGACTAGAAATTTGGCTAGAAATTTGAAAAGAAATATGACTAGAAATGTGGCTAGAAATGATACCAAAAATGTGACTAAAAATGTGGCAAGAAATATGACTAGAAATGTGACCAGAAATGTGACTAGAAATGTGGCTAGAAATGGGACAAGAAATGGGACTTGAAATAGGACCCAAAATTTGGCTAGAAATGAGACCAGAAATGTGACTAGAAATGTGACTAGAATTGTGGCTATAAATATGTCTAGAAATGTGAACAGAAATGTGACTAGAAATGGGACCAGAAATGTGGCTAGAAATTGGACTAGAAATTTGGCTAGAAATGGGAAAAGAAATATGACTAGAAATGTGGCTAGAAATGATACCAAAAATGTGACTAAAAATGTGGCAAGAAATATGACTAGAAATGTGACCAGAAATGTGACTAGAAATGTGGCTAGAAATGTGGCTAGAGATGTAGCTAGAAATGTGACTAGAAATAGGACCAGACATGTGACTAGAAATGGGACACAAAATGTGACCAGAAATGCGACTAGAAATGTGACTAGAAATGTGGCTAGAAATGTGACTAGAAATGGGACAAGAAATGTGACTAGAAATGGGACCAGAAATGTAACCAGAAATGTGACTAAAAATTGGACCAGAAATGGGACGAGAAATATAACCATAGAAAAAAGCCAATTGCTGGGTCTGAAATGAGCTAACGCGCCCCTCATGAATGTGTGTGTGTATATGTATATGAAACGAACATTTCCATTAGAGACAAGCAGGTTAACCTTCTAGCTACGAAGGAGGAAGGGGTGTGACGCTCGACATGACATTTTACAGAAGTGTTAAATAGATCACAACCAACAATCACCACGGATTTTAATTCAGAATCCAGCATACCAACTATACCAGTACCATGTCATGAGTTTGCACCAAATTAGATTCAAAAAGCTAGAAGAAAGTTTACGAATCACAAGACCGCTGTCGGTGAAGCCATTTCTGGTAAAATATCAAACGCAGAGATGATGTAACTAACTCTGAGACTTCTTCGATCAATTGTTGGTGAGGTATGGAATGAGGGGAATAATCGTGCTCTTCTCGAGAAAGATAAGATGTCAAAATACCAATGAAGGTTGACTTATCAGACAACAATAACTGGCGTAGCATAACTCTCTTATCAGTGTCAGGAACAGTGCTATGTACCAGGATGTGAGAAATGATCAGAGTAACAGGAGAACAGTGCTATGTACCAGGATGTGAGAAATGATCAGAGTAACAGGAGAACAGTGCTATGTACCATGATGTGAGAAATGATCAGAGTAACAGGAGAACAGTGCTATGTACCAGGATGTGAGAAAGAATAAGAGTAACAGGAGAACAGTGTTATGTACCAGGATGTGAGAAAGAATAAGAGTAACAGGAGAACAGTGCTATGTACCAGGATGTGAGAAAGAATAAGAGTAACAGGAGAACAGTGCTATGTACCAGGATGTGAGAAAGAATAAGAGTAACAGGAGAACAGTGCTATGTACCAGGATGTGAGAAATGATCAGAGTAACAGGAGAACAGTGCTATGTACCAGGATGTGAGAAAGAATAAGAGTAACAGGAGAACAGTGCTATGTACCAGGATGTGAGAAAGAATAAGAGTAACAGGAGAACAGTGCTATGTACCAGGATGTGAGAAAGAATAAGAGTAACAGGAGAACAGTGATATGTACCAGGATGTGAGAAAGAATAAGAGTAACAGGAGAACAGTGCTATGTACCAGGATGTGAGAAAGAATAAGAGTAACAGGAGAACAGTGCTATGTACCAGGATGTGAGAAAGAATAAGAGTAACAGGTGAACAGGGCTATGTACCAGGATGTGAGAAAGGTTAAGAGTAACAGGAGATGGACAACTCAGAGAGGAACATGCTAGTCTTAGAAAAAGCTGAGCAGTGCATAAACTGCAGTTGCCAGCGACCCAAGGGTGACTGCTAGCGTCAGGACCAGCGACCCAGAGTTGTCAAGACCCTTCTACACCTCCACGTGGTGATCCTGGATAACAGGCTCCGACAGAAAAGACTACCTAAAGAGACGGGATCGAAGAGGGAAGGCTAACCCGGTATCCAAAAATGACATGCTTAAGTCGGATGTGTCGGAACTAAAGGTGCAAATATCGCAGTCACTGTAAACTACTACACATCGCATTCCGTTTTCTGGATTACGTCCTACTACATGTAAAGAACTTTTTTGGAGCTTGGTAGGGGGAGTTTAAGAATGAACGGCGAAGAAGACGACGAAGAAGAAGAAGAAGAAGAAGAAAAAGAAGAAGAAGAAGAAGAAGAACAACAACAACAATAATAATAAGAACAAGAACAAGAGGAACAAGAAGAACAAGACCAAAACGATTAAGCATAGACCAAATCTTCACCCTTATGATAATTTTAGAATAATCTATGGAAGAGCAGCATCCACTTATCATCAACTTATTTCATTTTAAAAAGCCGTTTGACATTCTTCGTCGTCCAGCACTTTAGAATGGCTTTCTTACGAAATATACGAGTATTAATGTTATAAAAACACATTCAACTGATACAGAAAACAAAATCTTACTAACATGAGAACAGAAGAGAAAAGTAGAGTGAAAACTAGTTATCCCACCAGGGACAGTTAGTACCTTTACTACTTAGACTTTCTTCTATTTCTCTGCCCTAGTCAACACAGAATAAGACCAGCCATACGAATTGTCCGCGCCATTGTCACATAATTTATAACTGTTCTTTTTCTCTAAATCGACGTCACTGCACTTCGGGAATATCCAGACATGCCCAGTCTCTTTCAGCAAATGGTGCAGGGTATGGATGCTGATGGTACCTGTAGCTCACTGGTGTTACACTCTCTTGCTCCGTCCTTTCATGCGCCCTACTCCCCTCGAACCTCGTTTAATGTCGAAACTTCGCAGCATGTGGATTGCTGCTTCATCTTTTGCAGTGTCCTCATCTAACAGACGGCCATTGATTGATTTCACAATGTCAATACAAAACCACCATGGTTATATCTTGTAAAACCAAGATGTCAACAACAGATTCTGATCATGACAGAATAGACATGTCAACCCCTGGAGGTTTGAGACCTAAACAGCTGCTATCCACTCGTACTTAAGCCATCAGTTCTGTATGTTCTGGAATACGGCTTGCGTGTCTGCCACGATGACTGTCTTTGTTAAAGAGGCTTCAGATATCCATCTCAGCCATGAGGTCACTGTTTCCATCTCCATTCTCAAACTTGAGGCTGTTGACCTGTATGCCCTACTGCACTCGACAACGACATGTCCTCTCACTCTAGCCGAGAAGCCACAGCCTGAAGTCCCACTCAGCAACGGCCTGTCCTTCCATCAGCTGAGAATCTCCAGCCTGATGTCCCACACAGCAGTGACCTGTTCTCTCACTCTAGCCGAGAAGCCCCAGCCTAAAGTCCCACTCAGCAACGACCTGACCTCTCACTCTAGCCCAGAAGTCCAAACCTCAAGTCTCACTCAGCAACGGCCTGTCCTCTCACTCTAGCCCAGAAGCCCCAGCCTAAAGTCCTACTCAACAACGGCCTGTCCTCTCACTCAAGCCGAGAAGCGCCACCTTGATGTTTCCTTGCGCAGCACTGATCTGTCGGTGTATATGACGTCATCACTATTCTGCGTGTTCTCCATTATCAGTTGATTCACCTCGTGCTCTGCTCTCTCCTTGCCCTATTTTCTGCATTCCTTGCCTAAGGTTATGATGACTCTCTGGTACTCTATCATTTATCACCAGTGAGGACCCATTCTTCCCCCATATCATATTCGGGGCAGTTTTGTAGTATGTGCTCTGCTGTCTGGGGTGCCTGTCCGCATGTATACATGGCTGAGTTGCCAATCTTCATTTTTGTGTACATGTGGCTGCGGAGTCTGTTGTGTCCTGTTCTAACGCGCAACACAACAGTTTGCTCTTGTCTGTTCATGTTATGGTAATCGTCTGGTGTTACTGTTGGTGGCTTTCTGATTGATTTGATCATCCGTATCTTCTGTTGGTGGCTTTCTGATTGATCTGATCATCCTTATCTTCTGTTGGTATGTAAGTGGCACATCTGGTTGCTTGTCTGCAGCACCCTCCTTTGCCAGTCGATCTGCTCTCTCGTTTCCTGGTACTCCACAATGAGAACGTATCCACTGCACGACATTCTTGCCCTGGTTGCTCAATTCAGACAGTAGAGCCTGTAGATCTAGCAGTTTCTCAAATGTAAGTGCGCGGAGTGCTGATTCTGCATCTGTAAGAAATACTACAGGTTGTGAACTGACATTGGTGTTCAACAGTTTCTCAGTTGCCACTTTGATTGCCTGTATTTCTGCATCATATTTATAACAGAATTTTCCAGTTGGTACTCTGACTGTATCCCTAATGTTATGTGGGTATTCTACGTACACTCCCGCTCCACCATTCTTAACTGCATTCTGTGCTGACCCATCTGTGTATACTCTGATCCAGAGGTCTTGTGGGTATTCTTCATCCAAAAAATTGAGGATGCACACTGTTCTGTTCATCATAGTCTAATATTCCTTTCACTTTTGCTTGAATGCATACTGATAGTCCATGTTCCTCTCTCCAAGCGGTTTGTTCTGGCACATACTTTAGGGGGATGTAAACTTCAGTTAGATCCATAATTTGCCTGCAAAGTAAGCGCTCAGTTACAATTCTACCAAAGGATGAGAAGGAACCTGATCCAACAATGAAACAAATACGCTCGGCATTTAAAAGCCTGAAAAAGGGAAAGTCCCCAGGATGCGATGATATCCCAGCAGAGTTAATACAAGCAGGAAGGGAGGCATGTGCTCGAGTCTATCACAAGCTGTGTAAACAGAAATGGCACAATGTAGAGTGGCCAGAAGCATGGAAGAAAATTTATGTTCCCCTCCCCAAAAAAGGCAACCTGAAGCTGTGCACGAACTACCGAACTATTGCGCTGATCAGCCACGTTGGCAAGATACTCTTGCGAATCCCATTAAGACGGATAGAGAAACGGTTTGAATTTCAAATTCACGTAGTCCAGGCAGGTTTTAGGAAAGACAGAGGGACCAGGGACCACATATTCAATTTAAGGAATATCTACGAAAAATGTAGAGAGAGTAATCTAGACCTGTACACATGTTTCTTTGATTACACCAAGGCCTTCGATACAATAAAACATCAAAATCTGGGGAGAATCATAAAGGAAATGGGGTTTCCTTTGCATATTGTTCATCTCATTGAAACATTATACCGAGATCAACAAGCCGTTGTCCGAGTATCTGGGGAAACATCAGATTGGTTTGCAGTACGAAAGGAAGTACAACAGGGATGTATCCTCTAACCTTGACTGTACAACATATATGCGGAATGTATAATGAGAAATGTTCGAGATGACGTGAACATTAGAAAGTTTCGACCCATTTATGATTGGGAGGTACGAAATTCCAGAGTTACGATACGCATATGACGCAGTGATACTATCAAGAAGTGCAGAAGGGCTAGAGCAGCTAATTTCAGCTATTCCTACATGCTGTTGCAAACTGCTACTGAACGCCCTTTACGGTGCACAGAACAGTGATGTTACTTATGGCGGGCATTAGACATCATCAACAACAGCAACAGCAACAGCAACAAAGTCAGGATGTCGGCTCTTTCATTGTTATAAACTATACAGGAGCAATGGTTACAAGAAATACTATCTCGACATGGATCAAGTCACACACTTGACTCTAACCCCGACTCTTTCATTGTTATAAACTATACAGGAGCAATGGTTACAAGAAATACTATCTCGACATGGATCAAGTCACACACTTGACTCTAACCCCGGCTCTTTCATTGTTATAAACTATACAGGAGCAATGGTTACAAGAAATACTATCTCGACATGGATCAAGTCACACACTTGACTCTAACCCTTTTCATGTAGCAGTAGACACTTATTCACTTTTCTAATCGTGTTTACTTACTCTAAACTCTATCAAATGATATCCTCATTAATAACTGTACATGTACCTCGCTTAGTGTCAGTGAAGGAAATGTGGCGAGTACGGGAGTTGGCCACTCCACCTCATAAAAAGCTGAGGCCAAGAACAGTGAAGTCTGTAACACTTCAACCTCGACAGCAGTGGGTCCTACATGATTACCTTTTCCCCTTCTCGCTGAAATCATTTACCTACCATCGTTTTTAACACCTGCATCAATTAAGTCATTAAACAATATACATCTTTCTTCCTTTCCTTTTCAGTCCTTCCTCTTGTCTGTCTTTGGCTCTCTCTCTCTTTCCCTCTCTCTCTCTCTCTCTCTCTCTATGTCCCCCTCTCTCTCTCGCTCTATCTCTCTTTCCCTGTCTCTTTTTTTTATCTCTCTCTCTCTCTCTCTCTCTACACCTTGATCTTCTTGTTTCTCTATACTCTCAACAATCAATGCTGCCAACTAATGTGTGACAAACATGAACTGCATGATCATATAAGACACTCCAATGTCCGCCACACACTACCAGTTAAGGACCAACACAAAATACACAAGGGAGTGAAGCTCACGAAAAAAAACATGCCTTGAACACCTGCCAACCGTAGCGACAATCCGCTGAACAAACTTGATTATGTCAAGGAAAGAATGTCCGAATATAAACACATCCATCTCGCTGTTTACATTCATGGATACATCAAATAATACAAATATACTGCAGTCGGGGATGTTGTGGTACAAGCTTCACTATAAGAGGGCTCAGCTTTTATGAGATGGGGGTGGCCAGTTCCCTTCCTTGCTGTCTTGACTTACAATATAACGGATATGTAAATTTATTTCCATATCAGTCATTACCGCCAGGGAGGAGGTACTATAATTTTCATTGTACTGATACACACACGACTCCATAAACTGGACAATATGTCACGATACTGCCCAAAGGGCTACGGTCTGGGATGAAAAGGGGAAAGCCCTTTCCACTAAATCCAGAAAGGCAAACCTCTAACCAAACCAAAAACTTCAACTTTTGTGAGAACCATTTCCTGTCTCTCTGTCATTTTTCCTAACAGTAAATCGGGTACTCATTTACAGCTGGGTTAGCTGGAACAAGTTGCAACCGGAAAGAAGCAGCGCCCCCCCCCCCCCAACAACGTTGCATCCTACGCTCTAAATATACATATAATGTGGTCTTATGTTTCCTTGAACAAGTCTCTATGGGAATCACACTTTTTCTTCTGCTTATCTCATGGAATAATCATTCCTTCGTGGTTGTATGCTCAAAGATCTATTTAATTGTTTTCTTGTAAGTAAATGATCAATGTTTTGTTATTTTTATTGTCATGCTTATCATCATCATCTTCTATCAGTTTGTGTCGGTAGAAGGCGTGGGGAGGAGATGCAGTTTAATGTCGATTGCCATTTTCGTCGCTGATGTTATTGACATTCAGTGTGTCTTCAAACGTGTAGGGGACACAACCAGACAAATACAAAAAAAAAATTTAAGAGTTATCCCATCATAAAAAATTTGCGTGAGAGATTCTGGCTTGGGCGTCTCCCCTCTTTATCCAGGTACAACCTAGAACGAGTGAGCTATGGCCCTACACCAGAACCACATGGACGTGTACATTGGCATCTGTACACTGAAGGCGATAGGTGTTAATTATCCACCCGACCAAATTTCTCACGCTTGTTGTCGTCCTCGTGCACGACATATGGGGAGGAACAGCTCGCGACCCCGGGCGCTCGCGACGATTGTGACAGCAAAGCCGTGCTTATCACAAGAGCTGAACCTTGAACCTTGACCGGCGTCGAAGTCATGGAGCGAACTAGACAAGTAACTGGCAGAAGACAACACTGGCTGCTCCTGTAGCTGTTAATAGTAAAGTTATAGTTAACATATATGCTGATGCCTGTTTAAGCTACCTCTGTTGTGGTAACAGCGGCTCGCATATTGTTTTCAAAAAGTAATTTAATAATATCCATAAAATGTAAATAAATTTTAGAAATTGCCCAAGAGTAAAGTTTGTATAGTATGCTGCATTAAACACACCGTTAACTATTAGAAATATTAGCTTTATTTTCATGTAATTATTAAATGATGTATAATATTGTGATGCATTTATTACATCCCTTTCTTTTGAATACATTGCCCTTGTGGCGAAGTAATCATTGTCCGTGTAAATACAGTTCACTACTAGGCTGTGTAACTGTATCTAGCTATCGAAGATCTGTGCTGAGAGTTATTTATGGTTAAGCGTGCTTATATTGTGTGTGTGCTACTTTTAAATTGTTGGATTTAATCAGATGTAAGCAAAGGTATGTAGACTTTTTTTCATAAATTTCTCTAACAGTAGAGTGTTAATCGTATTGTACCAAAACATGATACCTATTACCAGTTGAACAGAAGAGAGCAGGTCGTGGTCTTCGGACTCCGCACAGGCCACAACAGACTGAGGTACCACATATTCAATAAGCTAAAGATAGGTGGCACTGAAGAATACACTTGTGGTACCGGGAAAATGACCGCTGAACATCTACTGCAAAACTGCCCGACATACGAGGACCAGAGAAAGCACATGTAGCCATCACCAGTGGCAACATTAGACAAGCTATATGGCAGTGTCGACAGTCTCAGGATGACGACTGCTTTCTTCGAACAAATACAGGTTGACGTTTGACAGCGCACGAAGAAGAAGAAGAATCTTATTGTACATATTCACAATTTAAACTGTACATTTTTTAAACAGAACACCCTTGACCATCATTATAATAAAACGCTAATCATGTGGAATCTTGCATGTTCACTGCTGGCTGAATAAATTTAGAAGTATAATTCATAATATAACATCTGAAATACGTAAACAATAAATTGAACCTTATTTCAGTGTATGTTTGTTTCTTGTTTATTTATTTATTTCACCAAATGCACAACATGCCATATTCACGAATGTAAACAAACAGATGTTAAAGTACACATTCTTAAAGTCCAGGTATTGATAAATCTGTTCTTTGCTGTTACTCTGTGTACATATGGTTTATTCGAGTAATGGAACTATTAACATACACCAAATGGACAGCCTGGTAATATGGTAATGCATACCTTATTATGTTAAACATGCATTCACACACACATGCACATATTGCTTTGTGTTTGTGTGTACAACTGTGTAAAGTCCTTCAGTATTGACAGATTTCCAAAACTTGGTAATACTTCTTACGTACTGTTCATACTGGCTTTAAAAAATGCAGCGCTAAAATTGCTTGCAGAACCCCTTTGCTTGGTTCTGTTGTGGTTGATTCAGCCATTAAGAAACTACATACTCAGTAGGAGTTTATCTTTTTTTTAAATGCTAGAGTTTGCAAACCTCCAAAGGGTTTGAGAGTCGATAATACTATTGTGGTTAACATGGGGATAGTAAGATAATATGTAGGAATTTAATATTGTTGTGTGTGAGCTAACATGTGGATAGTAAGATAAATATGTAGAAGATTAAAGCTTGGTGTCAGTCTCCTAATATGTGGATAGTAAGATACTATGTAGAAGATTAAAACTTGGTGTCAGTCTTCTAAAATGTTGATAGTGAGATACTATGTAGATAATTAAAACTTGGTGTCAGTCTTCTAATATGTTGATAGTGAGATACTATGTAGAAGATTAAAACTTGGTGTCAGTCTGCTAATATGTTGATAGTGAGATACTATGTAGAAGATTAAAACTTGGTGTCAGTCTGCTAATATGTTGATAGTGAGATACTATGTAGAAGATTAAAACTTGGTGTCAGTCTTCTAATATGTTGATAGTAAGATACTATGTAGAAGATTAAAACTTGGTGTCAGTCTGCTAATATGTTGATAGTGAGATACTATGTAGAAGATTAAAACTTGGTGTCAGTCTTCTAATATGTTGATAGTAAGATACTATGTAGGACATTAAAGTGTTAGTCTACTATTGACTACAGCGACACATCCTTGGCACTCGTTGGTACGTTTTGTCCAGAATGTAGACGTTTCTGCATAGACCCATCTTGCCCCTGTGTCGGTTATTCTGGAACGTCGCCGCATTTTCCTTTTCGGTCATGTTGTCCACCTGGACAAGTAGGTCCTAGCTCACCAGATTCAAAAGACAGTCAGCAGTGCAAACGGCCTCCACCCTGCTGGCTGGAAGCGCCGGAGAGGTCGTCCTCGAAACACCTGGCTTCAACAGGTAGCGGCTTCCCCATATGCCTTAGGAGGCCTGGTAGCAAACAGTTACAACTGGACATGGTGGTGTTCATCTGACGCAATGAGCCCCAGATGCTTAAGCGAACATTATTATGTTAGTCTACTAACATGTGGATAGTAAGATGTTTGTCAAAACAGTAAATCTCCAAGTTGGTTTGCATCTGTTGATTTGCATTAACATCTTATGTAGGCGATTAAATCTCAGTATCTGACTTCTAACATGTAGATAGTAAGATAATATGTACACCATTATATTCGGGTGTCCCTCCAGGTTCGAGTGGCTGCACCACAGCTTCTGTCTCAGCGCTGCATCTTCTGGTATCTGATTTCACTAAAACATGAAGTCTGTTAACATGGTGACAGTAAAATGCTATGTAGGACATACATTTTGGTTGATGACTGTTGATTTATGGATTCTATTGTACTGTGTAGGACTATAAAGTTTGGTGGTTACCCACATCTGTTGCCATGTGGAAAGTAAGTTAATATGTAAGGTAGCAAATCTCAGTTTTGGTCTGTTAACACGTCGATAGTAAGATAATATGTAGGGTTTCAAATCTCAGTGGCAGTCTGTTATCATGTGGATAATAAGATAATATGTAGCGTATCAATTCTCTGTGCTGACCTGTTAACGTGGGGACGGTAAAATAATATGTAGGGTATCAAATCTCGGTGCTGGTCTATTAATGTGGGGATGGTAAGATAATATGTAGGGTATCAAATCTCGGTGCTGGTCTATTAACATGTGGATGGTAAAATAATACGTACGGCAGTAAAGCTCAGTGTTCTTCTGGCATGTGGATTCAAAGATAAAATGTAGGACATTAAAGCTTGTGTGGATTTATTAACATGGGATTAGTAGGATAATATGTAGGACATTAACAGACATGGTTTTGCCTTGTGAATATCAAGATAATATATAGGACATTAAACCTCGGTATCTATCTGTTTCCATGGTGATAGTCAGATAACAAGATAATTAAGCCTATTGCCAGCTCTTTATTTGTGGAATGGATGATACTTTTTGTTTGTTTGCGATAAGGCTCAGTTTGGGTCTGTTAATATTTTGATAGGAAACATTTTTTTTACATTACAGCTCGGTGTTGGTCTGTTGACATGGAGACAGCAGGAAGCCGTTATGACATTCATTCTTGGTGTCTGTCTGTTTAAAAAAGGAAGGTAAGACACTGTATAGGACATTAAAGCTTGATATTTGCCTGTTAACATTTGGGTATGAACAGGATATGTAGGACAGTAAAGCTCAGTGTTGGTATGTTAACGTGCGGATAGTAAAATACTATGTAGGGCATCACCGCTCATTTTTGGTCTGTTTACCTGGGGATAATAATATACTATGTAGGATACCTATTCATGATGTTGGTCTGTTTTCATGTGGATAGTGAGATAATATATACAGCATTATATCTCAGCTGCTGTGTATTAACATTTGGACATTAAGAAAATATGTAGGACATGAAAGCTCACTGTCGGTGTGTTAATAAGTGGATAGTATGATGCTATGTAGCAAAGTAAAACTTGCTGTTGTCCTCTTAACAAGTGGATAGTATGATGTTTTTAGCAAAGTAAAACTTGCTGTCGTCCTCTTAACAAGTGGATAGTATGATGCTACGTGGCAAAGTAAAACTTGCTGTCATTCTGTTAACATGTGGATAGTATGATGCTACGTGGCAAAGTAAAACTTGCTGTCATTCTGTTAACATGTGGATAGTATGATGCTATGTAGCAAAGTAAAACTTGCTGTCGTTCTGTTTACAAGTGGATAGTATGATGCTATGTAGCAAAGTAAAACTTGCTGTCGTTCTGTTAACATGTGAAAAATAAAACAATATGTAGGACATTAAAGATTGGTGTCAGACTGCTAACTTCTATACAGTAAGATAACATTTAGGACATTAACAAATGGGAATGGTTTGTTAAAATGCAAACAGTTTAATAGTACATGGAACAATAAAACTCAGTGTCTGTCTGCTTACAGTTGTATAGTAAGATACTATGTAGGTCATCTATGCTAAAAGCTCGGTGTTGGTCTGTTAACATGTGGACAGTTAGATATTATTTTTAACAGTAAAGCTCAGCATCTGCCTGTTAACATGTAGATTGCAATATATTATGTATTGCACTAAAATTTGGTGTTGGTCTGCTTCTGTTGATAGTTAGATACTCTATAGGACATTCAAGCTCTGTGTTGGTTTATTAACATTGTAACAGTGAGAAACTATGTAGGAAATTCAAGCTCTGTGTTGGCTTGTTAACATTGTGGCAGTAATAAACTATGTAGGACATTCAAGCTCTGTGTTGTCTTGTTAACATTGTTGCAGTTTGAAACTATGTAGGACATTCAAGCTCTGTGTTGTCTTGTTAATATTGTGGCAGTTTGAAACTATGTAGGACATTCAAGCTCTGTGTTGGTTTGTTAACATTGTGGCAGTAATAAACTATGTAGGACATTCAAGCTTTGTGTTGGCTTGTTAACATTGTAGCAGTGAGAAACTATGTAGGACATTTAAGCTCTGTGTTGTCTTGTTAATATTGTGGCAGTTTGAAACTATGTAGGACATTCAAGCTCTGTGTTGGTTTATTGACAATGTGGTAGTGAGAAACTATGTGGGACATCAATGTTCTAGATCAGTCTTTAACATCTAGATAGTAAATAGTGTATAGCACATTAAATGTAGAGTTGGTTTGTTGATATGTGGATTGTAAGATTTTGTGTAGGACATTAAAGCTTTCTGTCTGATAACATTGGGATTCCACAATATTTTGAAGGACAATATAGCTTGGTATTGGTCTGTTAATATACAGATAGCAAATTACTATGTAGGACTGAAAAGTTTTGTATTAGTGTACATATGTTTACATGGGATAGTACGATACGTTAAAGGACAATACATTTTATTGTCTGTGTGTTAATATTCTAACAGTAAGGTATTATATAAATGACTGTTACCATGTGTTTAGGTAGATACTTTGTAGGACATTAAAACTTGTTGTTGGCATGTTGACTTCTGGATAGAAAGATACTATATATAGGACATTTAAACTTGATGTAGCATAGTAAGATAATTGGTAGGACTGTAATGCCCTGGGTCAGTGTGTTAACATGTGGATAGTAAGATACTAGCTGGGACTGTACTGCCCAGGGTCAGTTTGTTAAGATGTGGATAGTAAGATACTAGCTGGGACTGTACTGCCCAGGGTCAGTTTGTTAACATGTGGATAGTAAGATACTAGCTGGGACTGTACTGCCCAGGGTCAGTTTGTTAACATGTGGATAGTAAGATACTAGCTGGGACTGTACTGCCCAGGGTCAGTTTGTTAACATGTGGATAGTAAGATACTAGCTGGGACTGTACTGCCCAGGGTCAGTTTGTTAATATGTGGATAGTAAGATACTAGCTGGGACTGTACTGCCCAGGGTCAGTTTGTTAACATGTGGATAGTAAGATACTAGCTGGGACTGTACTGCCCAGGGTCAGTTTGTTAATATGTGGATAGTAAGACACTATTTCAGACATTAATGCTTAGCCTCAAGTCTCTATATTTTATCAATTGTACAGTGATGTGAATGCTTTATTCTGGTGGTAAAACTGGGAGAGTTCAAAACTTAGTCCGCTCTTACCCCAGTCTCTCTCTTGTAGCCTGCATATTATAAAACATAGATAGGAATGGTTCAAATATTATTATGACATTAAATGCCTTCATCAGGTACAGCAGTCAATACAAATAAGAATATCAAACCCATCATGGCAGTAAAGATAAATGTATTCAAAAGAGGGAGAAACACATCAAGAAGCAAAACGAACACATAAAAGAGATGTTAAGCTCATAATCTGTGTTGGCCTGTAATCTGAAGTACCTTTTCATTTCCACACTTCATGGTTGTCAGTCGATGCAGATCCTGAGTTCAGTCTTCTTTTTTCTTCTTTGCGTTCAGGATCTTTTGGTCATGCTATATCTGCTGGCCAGTCGCCATGATGAAGTCTGTAGTCTTCACCAGGTAGAAGTGGCTGCCCCACAGCTTTTGTCTCAGCTCCGCACCCTCTGACCAGGTCTGGCATCTCATTCCTCTATAGATTGGGCATTCCTGTAGAACATGCTCAGGGTTCTGGCATCCTGTTCTACATGGGCACTCATCAGTGTGTGAGATCTTCAGTCAGTATAGATGTTCTAGTGGTCTGCAGTGTCCAGTTCTCAGGCGAAATAAGGTAGTTTGTTGATTTCTTTTGAGTTGATGAATTGGGTCTGGTGTACTGCTTATGTTTCTGCCTTCTCTCCATTGGTGTATATACTGATTTATGATGATGTTCTTGATTTCTCTGTATGGTACTCGATGATTAAATTGTACCTTTTTGGTGCCATCTTTTTGCCAGAGCATCAGCTCTCTTGTTTCCTGTGATTCCGAAATGGGAGGGTAGCCACTGGAGCGCTATTGTTGATGATCTCTGGAGTTTTCCTAATTCTGATCTGATCTCTGATAACATTGGTTTGTTGTTTGTTTTTTGTATATGTCTCTAAAAGTAGTCTGCAGTCTGTTTTGAAGTATTCTCAGTGCTCACAAGAGGGCCATTGATTCTGCTCTGAGGTTTGTGGATACCTTTCCTATTGAGAGGGGCTATGCTGTTATATTTACACTTTTGTGTCTCATGAATATGCCTCCTCCCCCGTTTCGGACTGCCCCCTCTTCTGAACCATCTGTTTACACCTCTGTCCATTCCTTGGTATTATATTTCTCCTCAATGATTGTTTGTACTAACATGTTTAGCTTGTGAACACTGTGTTGGTCTTTTCTTCTGATTCCTGGGATCCCTGTACTTATCTCGATGTTGTTTATGTTGCAGCTTGGCTTTTCATAGTTAATAAGCATTTATATTTCTGTAGGTTGATTGGGAATTAGTTCTCCATATTTTTGGTGCATGTGGTTGTCTTCTTCTTCTTCTTCCTATGCTGTCAGACGTCAACTTGAATTTGTTCGAAGAAAGCAGCTATCATCCTGAGGCTGTAAACACTGCCATAGAGTTTGTTTAGTGTTGCCACTAGTGATGGCCATATGTGCTTTCTCTGATCCTCGTATGTCTGGCAATTTTGCGGCAGATGTTCAGCGGTCATTTTCCATGTACCACAGGTGCATTTGTCAGTACAACCTATCTTCAGTTTATCGAATAGATGGTACCTCAGTCTGTTGTGTCCTGTGCGGAGTCCGAAGACCACGACCTGCTCTCTTCTGTTCAACTGGTAATAAGCATCATTTTGTGTGTGTGTAGCAAGTATGCTCTATTTCCCATTTGGCCATGTATCTGGCCCTAATAAACCTTTTGGACTCTTCGTAGGTCACACTAGAATCTGGTTGTGGTTACCTTGCACCTTCTTTTGCCAGTCTGTCTGCTTCCTCATAGCCTTGGGTGTTACAGTGGGATTGAACCAACTGTACCACTACTCTTTTTTGGTGTGGACTGCTGGCATAGTAGACATAGTTCTGATCTTAAGTCATTAAGTTCTGTATTTTTATGGCTTTTTAGTGCTGTAACCACGTACAGGGCATCTGTAAACAGGTGAAATGCAGTGATGTCGGTTCTAAGTAACACATCATAACATGTAATATAACAGTGCAGCTACTTAAAATAACATAAAATAACATCGTTTTCTGCTGTTTTGAGAAGAGCGACATTGATTGATTGATTGATTTATTGATTAACTTATGTTTATTGGTGGCTTATATATGTGTTAACCATGATGCTTTCTTTGGCATTTGATTGAGACCTGTTCTGACACAGAAAATCGGTTACATCGGTTGCCAATCGGTCCATCCATCCATTGGTGTGTGCAGTTGTTGTAGATTGTTTTTTAGTTGTTTTGTTAGTGGTGATGTCGCGCTATGGCTTGTTTACTCCAGGTGTTGTCAGTTTAATATCACTTTCATTGGTTCCTATATCCGTGTGACATTGTATTAAATGTAGGATGGTACTGCAGTCACATAATGCATGTAACGTTTATATTTAAGAATATTGTGTAAGTGTTTTATGATATAATGACGTCATATAATGTGTTTCTTTCCCTATCTTCTATCCAATAATTGGTCTAAAATAGACTGACATTATAGCGCAGGATTAGCAGAGATATTAGACAGCTTGCATCTTCCAACAAAGTGACAGGGCTCACGACCTGATGATATTACGTCCCAATTAAAACTGCTCTGAAATGTGTACATGTCTCTACTTAAAGACATGGAAGGCCAGACAGCAAAGATGACCACAAGTCAACCCTCCACAGATGTTTAAAAACCGTGTACCATTCAAACTCTAACACATACAGTTAAAGCTATCTAACTTATTTTTTTCATAGTCAATCACTGCACCAATTGTTATTTTTAGACTAGAATTATTCAAAATGTCAATTGCTTTAATTATTGCTACATAACTTTCAGACACGCTCATGAGACAACTCGGTTAATATTCTTCACAAATCTGGGATGATTATCATTTGGTATGACAGACTGATAATAGATTGAGAAGACACGAATTTGAAAACAGCTTGGTACACAATGGAGACCACAATAAGTTACTCCGAGGTCAGTCAACTGATATACAAGGCAGAGCAGTCCAAGAGACAAGTGTATTGAAAATATTTGGAACACGTAGACAGAGAACACATCCAAGAGTTGGGACCGCTGCATTCACCACAACACAGATCTGACGTCTTGAAGAGAACCCTACTTATGAGATTTGTCGTTCTCTTAATGTAGAATATGTCAGGTTGGCTTTTACTTGTCGGGTTTTATAGGTAATCGGAACCTAACACCCACATTCACGCACCCGCATATACGCACCCACATACATGCACCCACATACATGCACCCAAAAATACATAAACATATACATGCACGCATATATGTGCAATGAAGTATTCTTTGCTTTGTACACAAAAATACAATGCGTATGTTCTTCGTGTGTACATGTATATGTGCATCTATATGTTTCTTTGTGTAACTGCATCTTACTATGAGACTGAGTCTGCATATGCGATATAAACGCACTTTACGTAAAAACAAAACAATTCACATTTACTTGTCCAATTATGACATTAAATGCTAAGTATGTAGAAGGATTTTCCGTGCCAAAATTGAACAATACAGCAACCTCCGAACTCAATGGTCAGATGCAGCACAACATGTTTGACTGATGCTGTCTTCATCGCTGCATGTGTGTGTGTGGCTATCCCTGTTTGCGACCTTATGTCTGTAACGAATTTCTGTTTCATGTATGCGACGTGTTTCCCATTAGATCGTATGTGCATGACGTGTATCTATTTCAGATCGCATGTGTGACGTGTTTCTATTTGGCATCTTGTGTGTGTGTGTGTATGTGTGTGACGTGTTTCTATTTGAGATCGTGTGGGTGTGTGTAGCGTGTTTCTATTTGAGATCGTGTGTGGATGACATGTTTCTAATTGCGCTCGTTAGTATGTGTGGCGGTGTTCTATCTGAGATCGTGTGTGTGACGTGTTTCTATTTGAGATTGTGTGTCTGACGTGTTTCTATTTCACATCGTGCGTGTGTGTGAGACGTGTTTCTATCTGAGATCGGGGGGGGGGGGGGGGTGTGTGTGTGTGTGTGTGTGTGTGTTATGTGTTTCTAGTCCAGATCGTGTGGCTGTGACGTGTTTTTATTTGAGATCGTTAGTGTGTGTAACATGTTTCTATTTGAGCTCGTAAGTATGTGTGACATGTTTCTATTTGAGCTCGTTAGTATGTGTGACATGTTTCTATTTGAGATCGCGGGCGCGTGTGTGTGCGTTTGTGTGTGTGTATGTGTGTGTGTGACATGTTTCTATTTGAGCTTCTTAGTGTGTGTGACATGTTTATATTTGAGATCGCGACCGCGTGTGTGTATGTGCGTTTGTGTGTGTGTGTGTGTGTGTGACATGTTTCCATTTTAGCTTCTTATTGTGTGTGACGTGTTTCTATTTAAGATCATGTGTGTGTGAGACGTGTTTCCATTTGAGATCGTGTGTGTGTGAGACGTGTTTCCATTTGAGATCGTGTGTGTTTTGTGTGTGTGGCGTGTATCTAATCGAGATCGTGTGTGTGAAACGAATTTCTCTTTGAGATAGTATGTGTGTCTTTGTTTGTTTGTGTGTGTGTGTGTGTGTGTGAGACGTGTTTCTATTTGAGCTCGTGTGTGTGTAAGTGAGACGTGTATGTGTGTGTGAAGTGTTTCTATTTGAGCTCGTTAGTGTGTGCGATATGTTTCTATTTGAGATCGTGTGTTGGTGTGTGTGTGTGTGTGTGTATGTATGTGTGTATGTGTGTGTGTGTGTGTGTGTATCTTTTTGACATGTTACTTTTTGAGTTCGTTATTGTGTGTGACGTGTTTCTGTTTGAGATCGTGTGGGTGTGTGACGTGTTTGAATTTGAGATAGTGTATGCCTGATGTGTTTCTGTTTGAGACTGTGTGTGTGACATGATTTTACATTTTATCGTTTGTGTTTGTGTGTGTGTGTGAAGAATTTTTATTTGAGATCGTGTGTTTGTGTGTGTGCGACGTGTTTCTATTTGAGATCGTGTATGATGTTTTTTGCACTTTGAGATTGTGAGTGTGACTTGTTTCTGTTCGAGGTCGCGCACGCGCGCGCGTGTGTATGTGTGCGTGTATGCGTGTGTGTATGTGTGTGTGTGTGTGTGTGTATGTGACATGTTTCTATTTGAGCTCGTTAGTGTGTGACGTGTTTAATATCGTGTGTGTGACGTGGTTTACATTTGAGATCGTGTGTGTGGGTATGTGTGTGTGTGTTTGTGTGTGCGGCGTTATCTAACTGAGATTGTATTTGAGACGGGTTTCTAATCGAGATCTTGTGTGTGAAACGAATTTCTATTTCAGATAGTGTGTGTGTGTGTGTGTGTATGTGTGTGTGACGTGTTTCTATTTGAGATCGAATGAGTGTGACGTGTTTCTATTAGAGCTCGTCTGTGTGTAAGTGAGACGTGTGTGTGTGTGTGTGACGTGTTTTTTTTAGATCGTGTGTTGGTTTGTGTGTGTGCGTGTGTGTTTGACATTTTCCTATTTGAGTTCGTTGATGTACGTGACTTGTTTAGATCGTGTGTGTGTGACGTGTTTCTATTTGATATCGTTAGTGTGTGTTACGTGTTTCTATTTTAGATCGTGTGTGCGTGTGTTGGTGCGACGTTTTTATATTTGAGATCGTGTATGCATGACGTGTTTCTGTTTGAGATCGTGTGAGTGACATGATTTTACTTTATATCGTTTGTGATTGTGTATCTGTATGTGTGTGACTAATTTTTATTTGAGATCGTTTGTGACGTGTTTCTGATTGAGATCGTGTGTGTGACTTGTTTTTATTTGAGATCGAATGTGTGCGTGCGACATGTTTCCATTGAACTCGTTAGTGTGTGTGACATGTTTCTATTTGAGCTTATGTGGGTGTGTGTGTGTGTGTGTGTGTGTGTGAGAGAGAGAGAGAGAGAGAGAGAGAGAGAGAGAGAGAGAGACATGTTTCTATTTGAGCTCGTTAGAGTTTGTGACGTGTTTCTATTTAATATCGTGTGTGTGTGTGTGTGTGTGTAACGTGTTTACATTTGAGATCGGGTGTGTGTGTGTGTGTATGTGTGTTTGTATGTGTGGCTTGTATCTAATTTTGACTGTGTGTGTGAGACGTGTTTCTAATCGAGATCGTGTGTGTGAAACGAATTTCAATTTGAGATAGTGTGTGTGTGTGTGTGTGTGTGTGACGTGTTTCTATTTGAGCTCGTTAGTGTGTGTGCGATGTATTTCTATTCGAGATCGTGTGTTGGTGTGTGTCTGTGTGTGTGTGTTTGACATGCTCTAATTTGAGTTCGTTAGTGTGTTTGTGTGTGTGTGTGTGTGACGTGTTTCTGTTTGATATCGTGTGTGTGTGACGTGTTTCTATTTGAGATAGTGTGGGTGTGTGACGTGTTTGAATTTGAGCTCGTTAGTGTGTGTGACGTTATTCTATTTGAGTTCGTTAGTGTGTGTGACGTGTTTCTATATCAGATCGTGTGTGTGTATGTGTGTGTGTGTGTGACGTGTTTATATTTGAGATCATGTATGCATGAAGTGTTTCTGTTTGAGATCGTGTGTGTTTGTGTGTGAGACATGATTTTACTTTATATGGTTTGTGTTTGTGTGTGTGTGACAAATCTTTATTTGATATCGTGTGTCTGTGTGTGTGACGTGTTTCTATTTGAGATCGTGTTTCTGTTTGGGATCGTGTGTGTGACTTGTTTTTAATTTGAGATCGTGTGTTTGCGTGTGACGTGTTTCTATTTGAACTCGTTAGTGTGTGTGACATGTTTATATTTGAGATCGTGTGTGTGTGTGTCTTTGTGTGTGTGTGTGTGTGTGTGTGTGACGTGTTTCTGTTGCTTTCTTCCGTGTGACGTGTTTCTGTTTGTGTTGTTGTATGTGTGGAGTGTCCCTGTTTGTGTTC
Source organism: Ariolimax columbianus (assembly GCA_036924085.1). NCBI lineage: Eukaryota > Metazoa > Mollusca > Gastropoda > Stylommatophora > Arionidae > Ariolimax > Ariolimax columbianus. Next base: position 80,102,257 of record JAVGWX010000006.1, read on the forward strand.
TTGTGTTTTGCCGTGCCTATGTATTATCCCGTATGGGTGATCTGACCGTTTTTGAGAACATCAAAAGTTGACTGACATATGGCGATAACGGTTGCAAGAAAGTCGTTATTCCAAGTTTGCGACTGCCATTGCCTTGAGGGTGTCCCTGTCCGGTTTGCATCACTGAATCTTCTATATTAGAGGCTACGATAACAAGTTATTCCAGGTTTTTCAAAATGTCACATCTGTCAAACACATAAAAATCAAAGGTAGCACCCTGGCAGTGAGGATTGGGGGTTTCAGCTTCTACATAGCTGTTAAGTGAGCACCACATCCGGTAGACCGCGTTAGGATTGATGTTGGCACTGGAATCCGCACACCATTGTGAGATTTCCTGCAAGGTCTCCTCAATATCGCTGACAGGTGACCACAATTGTGGCGATAGTTAAGGGGAAAATGACCCACACTGGTGATATAATGGGAATATAGCAGCGACGAATCATTATAACCTTAGGTAGGTACGGCGTAGTGTGGCGCTACCAGCTGATAAATGATAATGATACAAAATAGCAATGTCATGATATACGCTGAGGTATTGTTCCTTTACAACAAGAAATCTTGCTATGGCTACTCTGATAGAGTGAGTGGTCAGGTCGTCGCTGACCAGAGCGGGGCATACAGAGGAACAACCTCAAGTACGAAAGTAGAGATGGACGCTGTGACTGCAGCTCTGAGATGGTTATCTGAGACTTCAAGGCCAGTCCTTGTGTCACTGTCAATCCTTACTAAGGGGGGTACAGAATGGCTCTCTGTCACGAATTGATGGCATATTAGAAGTCATGTCCAGGGGCTGGCTTAGATCTACTGTCTCGGTCCTGATGAAGTGTATGGCAACGAAAGAGCTGACATCCTGGCTTCACAAGCATGGGCTACACTAGATATAGTTAGGAGTGACAGTTTAAAGGCTATCAAAGACCGCCTGTACGATAAAGACACCGAAATAGATGATTCAGTAATGCATAGACTAAAATTCACAGAAATAAAACGAGGTTAGAGTGGACTGAGGTGCAAGCGAGGACGGATAAGAAGTGTGTACAATCATCATCAACACACATTTTTACTGAGAGAGACTGAGCACCTGTTCGTGTGCCCGGAGTTCTCTGAAGTTGATAATTAGGAACAAAGCACAACAACAAAACGGCGCATATTTGTGTTAAATGCATACTTGGCTATAATTACGATAGTGTTTGTGGTTGAATGTAGATATTATCTTCAAATGGTGTATGTGAACGTGTTTCCGTTACATACTTACAATTACAACAGTTAACATTATCTTGTTAATTAATAGTTATTTAAAATGATCATGTTTACAGATTGTGACCGTCAGTCTCGTGTCTTGTTAAGACAATGTCACCAGAAATGGAGATGCCATCTGCAATGGTGACACTTGTACAGTTGAACAGAATGTTGTTGGATTGTTTGATGATCGTCTAATTATTAAAGTTAGCGTTCCTTCCTGAGTCAAAAGGTGTGACTTTAAATTTGAATATTAAAACAATCCAACTAATCACTTCAGTGTCAGTCCCTTTAAAGCTATTCTATGTTTGATTGTATTGTTGCATTATTCACTTGAACAAAACATTACACCGATGGAATAGTCCATGTTTCAGCATTGTATAATAATGTAGAAAATAAAATATCACCTGATAATTTTCAGTTTTAATGTATAGTTGAGGTATTTATTGTAGACTACCGTAGTCTAGTAAAGCTTATTTTTGACTTGCTTGATTAAAGTGTGAATTGCACAAAATATCAACCTCACTCTCTCGTCCTGAGCTACATTTGGCCAGTGGCAAGACGTTATCGAGACGACTGGTGATTATACAGGATGCACATTTTCTTCAAGGTTTACTCCCAAAGCATTTCCCGTAAACATGTATACGGCAACGCAGCGGGGTTGTAACATCTAATAGGTTGGGAAAGTAGCATGACCAGGACCAAATCTCTATGTTCATAACGAATGGCACATACATAGTGTTCCGGATATTCACAGATTGTCAACTATTAATACACTTAAATAACTAAGTGTTAGCTTGGCAACAAATCAACATTCTATCAACCGTATACAAGGCATTTGAAAATGATTTAAACCATTGATGAAAACATGCAGCAACGCTTATGGGAGGAGTTAGAATACGACATTTTTAGAGGAACAAAAAGCGCTGCCATTGGACATTTGTTTAGTAACTTAGGGATGACCAATGAAAATTGAACTTGGACAGTTACATTTTATATATATATATGTGTGTGTGTGAAATTGCATCTTAATTTGACAAATTTATGAATAAAATATATCAAGCTGAAATCGTTCCAATCATTTGTAAATGGCCTGTAATAATACCACCTCTATGTTACCAAACATAAACATTGACCTTATCCAAACAAACAGAACACGCTTGTTCTCGATATTATCCCGCATTGTAACTTTGCCTTTCAACATATGTAGCCGTGTTCAATAAATGCTGTTGATATGTTTATTCTGAAACAACGGTTCTACTTTGCGTTTCATTAAATCTGCGAGATGTAACTTAATTATTGTTTCAGCTATTGTTTTATCTTCTTTGTTTAAACTAAAGAAACGCAAAACTGTCCCTAACAATAGCAGCATGACTGAATTGTGTTACTCGGCAAGTAATAACAAAGGTAGAGAGCTCTTTCAATTCCTTAAATACAAGCTTTATCTGCGGGTCGCTGTTATCAAGAGGTAAGGCACTCGCCTCTCAAAACGCTGAACGGAAACGGTGGGCAATTGAATTTCGCAAATTGGAAGAGACACCTTGTCTTAAAGGAGATGAGATCAGAGTACCTGCATCTTGATTTACCTCCAATCGACTTGACTTATATCATACTACTGGTCCATTGTAGTTCGGGACCAGACAATGAAGTTGTCCGTTTGTTTGTTTTGTTTCCAATTGCCCACAATGAGTGGTTACTCTTTTGTGCGACTTGAAAAGGGCGTTAAGTGGCAGGCTGTAGTAGCTTGCCTCACATCCCGAGCGTGCTGATGAAGGCGGATCGGGGTTTTCCAGGCGGTTGTGATATGCTTGGCTTCATCTGAGTGTCGCTCACTACTACGGGAATGATGTCGATCCCTCATCTTATTAGCAAGGCTGCCATGAAAACAGCCCGTTTCCGGGGGTGGCTCCGAGGAAGTCAAGGTGAGGGTCCTGTTAAGTATGTTTTGCCTGAACCTGACTAACATGTCTGATCAGTATATTTGTTCTGACCAGTCGTAAGTCTTCCTTCCCAAGTGAGGTTCAGAACCAGCGGAGTTTCTTTCTCGCTTTAATTAAAAAACGGTACACGCTACATCATCAGCCAAGATAAAACTGTCGGATCATGTCGCCATCATGGCTTGCGATGAGCAACAAACTTAAGCTTTATTTATGTAGGCGACATAATGTTACGAGAAGTCAAAATGTAATATCAACACTTCTTGATGAAGCAGGAATATGGTTGACATATATACGAGGAGGAAGAACAAATCAGAGTTAGTAATTAGAATCGTATGTACATTCTGGCGAAACGTGATTGCAGAGGCTTTTGGACAAATGTTTAAGCAGCGGGATGTGATCCACTGTTCTCGTGTGCTCAGATCAACAAATTTAGCCAATGGTTAATATGTTCAATTTACATCTATTTGGCCTCACTTACTCTAATTTATTCTCCCAGTCTCTAAAATAGTCTTAACGTATTTACTTTTGTAAGTGTAATTACTGTTTCCGCCTGTGACAAGTGCCTGTACAAGAAGATAGCAATATCTGAACGTGTACACCATATAACTTTACATACCAGCCAAGTCTATGTAATAGTAGTGGTGGTCGTGGTTGTAGCAGCAGTAGTAGCAGTAATGGTAGTAGTAGTGGTGGTCGTGGTTGTAGCAGCAGTAGTAGCAGTAGTGGTAGTAGTAGTGGTGGTAGTGGTTGTAGCAGCAGTAGTGGTAGTAGTAGTGGTGGTGGTCGTTGTAGTAGTAGTAGAAGTAAGAGTAGGAGTAGTAGTACTGCAATAACGTACAATATAGTTTAAACTGTTTACTTTGCTCCTGATCCTGGTGCAATGTACTACATTCCAGCACCTTTAAGAGACCCTAGACGAAGGGACTAGTGCAATGAATTCATTGGTCCACACCATTAAAACACATCTTCTATGTTGCCTTATACACTTTCCACTGATCTAATTTGAACTTCTATTTGGTATCACAGCAATGATTTCTAGCCTTCTATAACTGCGTGCATTGTGTAAAATAAGTGATACATGTCACAAGACTTGTTGTTATTGTACGTCTGATTATTATGTGATTGTTGGAGCAATATTTTGATGATACCATACACCCATTATTTATGCGGCAAGTGGCGAAACTATATTTGTTCGAATTTGGTAAATTTTATTCAAGTTACAAAAATGTAAGGCTCATGACGAAACTGAAATAATCTAAGATATTCGCATTAAACAGTTCTGAACAAGTATTGCAGGAATTGACGAATGAAGTAAACTACATAAGACAGCAGAGTGGACTGAGATTAACAACAAGAAAACAGTTACATTTTATATATATATTTAAAAATTATATAAGTGTGTGTGTGAGTCTGAATGTGTGTATGTATCTGTGCGGGTGTATGTGTGTATATATGTATGTATGTGTGCGTTTGTGTTTGTGTGTGTGTGTGTGTGAGCGCACACATGCGTGCGTATTAATATGGTTCCGAAATTGTTGGGCGTTTCTGCAACCTTTATAGCGCCTTCAATTTCGCTTTAGGTTGCTCTTTCTTAGTTTTGCTAGTCTGGGTTGGGTTCTTATTTTTAAATTTGTATCTGGCAAGTCTAGATAGATTAAACAAGACACGTGATCATGCCACACGATGACATACATTCCATCACTACAAGTTTACATTCATCACAACATGCAAAGCCCTAACTTTCACAACCAGCCTGACACACGCACTGTCCACTAGTTACCAGATTCTTCAATTCCGAACGATCTCTCGCACGCCCTTACTAGATTTCCGTGCCCGACACTTCATTTACTCTAGCGTCTGCGTAGAGACGTTTTTTGTTGCTTTTTTTTCAATTTTTAATATGCGAATTTTGTTTATGTTTTATTTGGCGAACAAAGCTCAAATTACCGAACCAAATAAGTTTAAATGTGGCAACTCACCCAAATAGTCATCCGTGTCTGTGTCCACGTACCACTCATTACTCCTATTTGTCTATGTTCATCTGCTACCTCCAAACCATAATCCACCTTGTCTATGTCCATGTACTAACTCCACCCATAATCCACATTGTGGATGACCATATACTTCCTCACAACAATAGTTCTTTTCTTCTTCTTCTTCATTTATTTCTTCCTCTTCTTTGTACGCTTTCATGCGTCAACTTCAATATATCTAGAGAAAGCACTGGCTAGTCATAGAGCTTGTCGAGTAATGGTATCGATAATTACCACATGCACTTTCTCTGTTCCTCGTCTGTTGGGACACATTTGTAGCAGATGCTCAGCAGCCATTTTGCCAGTGCTGCAGATATATTCATGTGTGTCATAGTCTTAGTTTGTTGGGCAGATGGTATCTCAGTCTGTTGTGGTGTGTGCAAAGTCTACAGATTACTACCTGCTCAGCACTGATGACCTCGCCATGAGAGTCCTGTCGTTGTGACCTGCATGCTCTGCTTCCCACTTGTTCCTGTTTTTACACCTGGTAAACCTCTTACCCTTATCATAAATTGTACCTAAATCAGGTTGATGTAGCATTCCATCTTCTCGTGCACAAATAAATAATGATGTTGCTGAGGGGAAATTAGCTTTAGTAAAATAATAATTTTAAAAATAATTCTATACAAAATACTATTTAAAAATAAAGTTAAAACAGTTAACTAGAACAATAATATCATTTCATCTGAAGATCCAATAAAAGTAATTACACATTATAAGAACTTGTGTTGCCCATTGCTGAAAATGTTCAACGGCAAAGTGTATGGTGTAAGGTTGTAGTGGGAACAGCGGGGTTGGTATTTTTTGTGTACACGTGTGTGTATGTGTTGTTGTTGTTGAATGTACACAGTGGGTAACTTTACTATGAAAAGGGACTTTAGTGACGGATTGCCAAAAATTTCCCAACGTTCCGAGCGCGTTGATCAAGTTCGACTGGGGTTCTCCATGCGTTTGCCAGACTACCATAAAACAGCCTGTTTCCACAGAGAACTATATGTCAGTGTGATGTGGGGGTCTTGGTCAATATGTTTCTTCTGACCCTGACTGACAATTCTGATCAATATGTTTCGTCTGACCCTGACTGACAAGTCTGATCAATATGTTTCGTCTGACCCTGACTGACAAGTCTGATCAATATGTTTTTCCATACCAGACGTTGGGCTTCTCTCTCCGTGTGTGTGTGTTTGTGTGGGCGCGTGAGTGCGAGCGTACGTGTGTGTGTGTGTGTGTCTGGGCGCGTGAGTGCGAGCGTACTTGTGTGTGTGTGTTTGTGTTGGCGCATGAGTGCGAGCGTACGTGTGTGTATGTATGTGTTTGTGTGTGTATGTGTGTGTGTGTGTGTGTGTATGTGTGTATGTGTGAATGTGTGTGTGTGTGTGTGTGTGTGTGTGTGTGTGTGTGTGTGTTTATGTGCTTATAAATTGTTTTTCGTATACATGTTGTTTTTCTTGAAACTGTCTGAGACTGTTCGGCTTCTTGTTTGACTTTCCTGGATTTTTCTAAGTTTTGTTCTTGTTTGTTTTTTAAATATTTTTTTTGTTTTGTTGTTAATGTATGTCTGCCAACTCTAGATACATTACCTGACGCACGTGATCATGCCCCAACATGGTCAATACAAGTTTTCATTCATATCGACATGCAACTTATTGGGCCCCACATTTACAACCAGCCACGCACACGCGCTTTGCCCACGTCACCAGATTCTAGTTTCAATTGATCGTGCTCATGCCCTAACAAGTACGTGCATGGCCGCCACCTCGTGTCTGTGTGAAGATGTTAATTTTTGCGATGTTGGAATATTCAATATGTCGATTTATGTTTGTAATTGTTATAACGAACGAAGCTCAAATTATTCAAACCAACTGCATGTCAATGTGTTAACTCTCCTCGAATAATCCACCTTACAAATATGTATGTACTAGCTCCCCGGCTAAACGGAGTAAAACAAGGATGTGTACTCGCCCCGACTTTGTTCAGCATGATGTTCGCGGCCACGATGACAGACGCCTTCAGATCATTGGAGCTTGGAATACCCATAAAGTACGGCACAGATGGCAAGTTACTCAATTCCAGAAGAATGAAGACCAAAACCAAAGTGGCTGGTGACATAATCAGGGAACTTGTATTTGCTGACGACTGCGCTCTAATGAGCAACTCAGAACTGAACATGCAGGTTGGAATGGACCAGTTCTCTGCCGCATGCAAAAAATCAGAGGTCATGTACCAACCAGCACCAGGCATGCCGTACACAAAACCATGGACTACAGTCAGCGGGCAGACGTTGAATGCCGTAGACAAATTCACATATCTGGGCAGCACGCTGTCGAGATCTGTCAGCCTAGACGATGAGGTGGCAAGCAGAATAGCAAAGGCCAGCACAGCCTTTGGTAGAATGCGCTCGATGGTCTGGGCACGTCGTGCATCAGCGTCAAGACCAAACTCAAAGTCTACCGTACAACCATCATTCCAACCCTACTATACGCTTGCGAAAGCTGGACTGTATACTCTTGACATGCAAGGAGGTTAAACCACTTCCACACAGGTTGCCTGAGGCGAATATTCCATATCCGATGGCAAGATCGTGTCACTGACATCGAGGTTCTCTCGAGGGCTAACATGCCCAGCATCCATGCACTGCTAGAAAAAGCACGACTAGGATGGGCCGGACACCTCGTCCGTATGTCAGACGAGCGGCTCCCAAAGAAGTTTCTCTACGGCGAGCTGAGAGAGGGATAGCGCGAGAGAGGGCGCCCAAAGAAACGTTTTAAAGACGGCCTGAAGGACTCAATGAAAAGTTGTCAGATAGACATCAACACCTGGGAATGTCTTGCGCAAAACAGATCTGGCTGGAGAAGCGCAGTCAAATCGGGTGTAGCTGCCGGTGAAGACGACCGTGTTGTGAAAGCCCAGAGCAGACGCGAGACGCGGAAATCCCGAGCAGCGGGAATAGCATCCCCTTCTACAAACCTCGTGTGCCCGATATGTAGCAGATGCACCCACACCCAACAGGGAAATCTGTGACAAGGGTGATGTCGGCGGTCCTCATCGACAACGATGGACAGCTATTAGCTCCCCGGCACAGTCCACCTTGTGTATGTCATTTTACTAACTCCACGCCATAATCCATCTTGTCTGTCCATGTACTACTCCACCCGATAATCCACCTTGACCGTGTCCATATACTACTTCCATGCCATGGTCCACCTTGTCTTTATCCATGTACTAACTGTATCTCATAATCCGTGGTGTTTATATCCATGTACAAACTTCATCCCAGAGTCAAAACTATGTACGATCATCTACTACACCTATACCATAATACACCTTGTATTTATCCATCTAAACAGGACAAAGCTTCCAGTGGCACTGACGAACAAAAGTCGATACGAACATCGATAAGTATCACTCAGTTGTCGTGCCGGGATAGAAACGTAAAGTATGTTTTCTTTTCTTGCTGTGTTTTTATCGACTATGTTCATCTACTATCTGTACCACATAGTCCGCCTTGTCTATGTACGTATGTCTACCACATTCTTGAGGTTGTCAACCTTTTTTATGTGACTCTACTTTCTCCACCCCAGATCCCACATTGTCTACTACTAATTTCCATGACATAATCCACCCAGTCTGTATCAAACTACTGCCAATACACCATATAATAAAACATGAATACAAGAATGAACCAATCGTTATCAACGGTTTCAACAAAGAAGAACAAGCCCACAAGTTATATGATTATCTTTGAATATTGTGGGGCGCGTGCATAATCGATTCTAATCAAAAGGGACACTCGATGTGAGTGCAATCTCTCTCATTACATCCGTAGTCAAATTCCACCACTTTCATGTCTCATGTGCGCTAGTAAGCACATACTAGTATACCAGTGATTCTAAACATGTTATGAATCAACGACCATCTGGATGCAATGATAGTTGGCTTCATCCCAGACAAGCTGTCGTCACCCGATGTGACGTTACCACCTGCGCAGAATAACCTAATGTCGGTTCGATCGCTAGCAGCCCAAGAATATGTGTGTACCTCCAAGTGAATGTGGGTCTCAGGTGGCGAAAATCTGCTTCAGTAGACACTTCTTTCTTTCTTTCTATATGTTCGTCTGCCCATTCTTTCTCTCCTCTTAGCATCTCTCAAGTCTTCTAGCCATCTTACTTGACTTGCAGATTATAGCAAACACGACAAGATCTAAAAGTGTAAGATAATCTCAGACTTGACAAAAAACACATCCAATCTCTATTAACTCTGAAAGTACAAGAGTTACTAGCCTAATACACTGCCGTCTAGCACTACTCTAGTTTAAAGATCTGCCCTCATTCTTCATTTCCGTCACCACTTCCCGTGTCCCCTTCTCTTAATGTCCTGTTACGTTTCTGATCAGAAGTAGACCCCATGTAACCTTTCGATTAAAACGCTACCTTCTACGTCCTCTTGGTCCGCTAGTTTCTTGTGTAAACCACTTGTCATACAAACATTTGATCAGATAAGTCTACACTTTCAAAGCCCCACCAGCTACGGGTTGGCACATTTTTGAGAATCATTGCTGTTTGCTCAGGTCCCACAAGTTACATTGTCGCAATGATATACGAAAACGCTGTACGGCAAATTTAAACTGGCGCATCTCTCATTTCGCTTACCCATCAAACCCTCACTATTAATATCACTTATAATTCATGGGAACAGAAGGAGCTATTAAAATACAAATATGTACGTCTCACGGCCGCCGAAATACGTTAACATGAAAATATAATATTGATGGAAACATGTGTAACCACATTTAGTTGTCACTTGATGAAAGCAGGCGTCATACACAGTAATATTTCTATCATTCATTGTGTTAGATATTATCTTATTTCCACCAGCTGTTACACCAGTAAAGAATCAAAACGACTGACAGAATCTTCAGTAAAACTGTCACTACAGACTCAGAGTTACGACTCAGTTGTTCACAAAAAAATTATGCTGGTAGCCATAGTTCGTAAAGATCTATTTATTGATTGAAGGTAAAGATCCACTACAAAGGCTTCGTAAGAAGATATTATACAACTAGCTTTAGGTAAATTATTACTACAGAATTATATTTAAAATGTAAAAAGTCAGCCAATGTGCAAATGTGCATGTGGTATGGAGACAATTATGGGCGGGGTGGTGGTGGAAGGGCTGGCGTAGATGGAATAAGTCTATGGATCCCTCTTATGATGATGTAAACATAAAACGGAGCAGATACATCTAATGTATCGACTAAACGGCGGTAGTCAGCTAAAAGACGAATATCTCGTTAGGAAAGGCACAACACAGACTTGCCAAAGGGATGTACGTAATATATACGTTATCGCGCATGTTAGAATATATTTTTGTTGTAGAATATATACCTATGTAATCTAGATTAAAGGATGAACTGAAAACATATCTTGGCCAAATTATATAATGAACTTGTCATATATCTATTTGCTAATACAGAACATACAAGTTGCAAGAGTGTTTACCCATACAGTTTCCAATAAGGTTATATGTCTCATATATGTCCATACCATTTGAAATAAGTCGAACATTGAAGCAGACTATTAACAACGACATTATTATGAAACATGAAGAGAGGAGGTCAATTGGTATTTGAAAAACAAACACGCATTAAATTACATAAATGCGAACGATGTAATTGCAATACGAAACGAAAGAGAGAGAGAGAGAGAGAGAGAGAGAGAGAGAGAGAAATATAAAGATAGAGAACGAGAAAGAGGGAGACAGAGAGATAGAGAGCGAAAGAAGTGGTGGGAGACGGGGCGTAAACTGAATGTGAGCCTTATATCACCGGATTGTTCCTTATAACGATATTCTCCGGTCTGATAACATTTCTGTAATTCAAATTTGAACTTTACCGTCCTATGTCCGATTTCTACGTCACCACTCTAGGCTCGCAACATAGTTATTCTAACTTAGAACATTCTCACACTCATCCACATCATCATGACCATACTCAGTAAATGACATATCACACAGCATGTGGCATATTTATTATATCATACTCATATCATAGAATTGAGTAGAGAAATTACAAACACAATATAATACATATCTTAACTAAACATTCTACTAAAACGGGAATTGTAAGCATTAGCTATTGATGGAATTCCCAACTATCTAAAACCCTTTTCTATTGTCTTGCAATTACATCACACACACATCGCTTTAACTGCGTCTTCAACACACCTTATCAAATACTCTTCCTCACTGAAATCCCCTCAGGCGGGCGATCTCGACATAACTCGTTCTCAATGTGTCCTTGCTTTCAAACACACGTTCAGATTATCTATTAATGCAAAACGCATTCACCTATTTGAGCGATCCTGTTCTATCACTAAACATTCGTCCAACCGTCTATCAATCGCTCCTCTATCTAAGTCGGTGAGTTAAACATACTATCTACATTCAGTCTCTCTCTCTCCAGCCTCTCTCCTTCCAGCGTCTCTCCATCCCTCTATCCAGCCTCTCGAGCTAAACTTTGTCTTGAGTTATATATCCTCAAGCAAGGCCAGAGCTTGACCAATCGATCTCAGGTGATGGCCATCTTCAGTCCCAATTGGAACGAAACACTTTGCACACCTGTCACTCATTCTCTCGCAGCAAGCCCCGCTGCCAATTTCGTCTGTCAATCAATCTCCCCCTACCAAAATCGGAAGGCCAGTGGTCAGTTTCTACCTGTCCACATTCCTTAACCCAACTCTGTTCTCCTTTGCTGAGACGGTGAGTGACCTTGACATGCATTCAGGTAGCTTTAGGCTTTAACATGTTCAGGCATCCTAAACTACCCTTGCTCCGGCGGGAACTGTTACACCACTACTGACAAGCTTTATTTTCTGCTCCACTGTAGACACACTTTACCATCTGCTCCACTACATACACACTTTACCCTCTGCTCCACTACAGACACACTTTACCATCTGCTCCACCACAGACACGCTTTACCATCACCATCTGGTCCACTACAGATCCACTTTATAATCTGCTACACTACAGACACACTTTACCATATGCTCATTTACAGACACGCTTTACCATCTGCTCCCTTACAGACAAGCTTTGCCATCTGCTCCACTACAGACAAGCTTTACCATCACCACCTGCTCCCCTACAGACGAGCTTTACCATCTGATCCTATACAGACACGATTTACGATCACCATATATTACATTACAGAAACGCGTTATCATCTGCTCCACTAAAGACGCGCTGTACCATCTGCTCCACTACATACACGCTTTATCATCTTTTCCACTACAGACACGCTTTACCATCTACTCCACTACAGACACGCTTTACCATATGTTCCAATACAGACAAGCTTTACTATCTGCCACACTACAGACACACTTTACCATCTGCTCCATTAATGACAAGCTTTACCATCTTCTGAACTACAGACACGCTTTACCATCTGCTCCACTACAGACACACTTTACCATTTGCTCCACTACAGACACGCTTACCATTTGCTCTACTACAGACACGCTTTACGATCTGCTCCATTACAGACACGCTTTACCATCTTCTCATCTACAGACAAGCATCTCCAGTGTACTCTATCTCTTGCCCTAATGGTGCAATCTGATATGCTTGTTACAGTCATCTCCTGATGTTATCCATCCACTTATAACGTCGTCTGCCGTATGATCGACTGCTTTCCACCTTACCCTACAGTATGGTCTGCAACAAGTATGTGTGTCTTGTTTTATGACGAAAAAAAGACGTAACTGTCTAACCCTGATTTTTGCCATTAATTCTCTTTTCATCCCCAACTTTTCCAATACCTCCAAATTTGCTTTCTTCTCTTTCCAGGAAATGCGACACAGTCTTCTATGTATTCCCATTTCGAAATCTTCAATACTCTTTTACAACTTGCTATTCAATGTCCATGTTTCTGAGACATAAAGTAGTGACGACTATACATAACGCCTCCTCAGCTATAACAACATAACGAGTATGCATATCAACTCGTAAGCTATAACAACATAACAAGTATACATAACACCTCGTTAACTACAAAAACATAACGAGTATACATGGAAACAAGCGTTACGGTTTCACAAAACCTGTGTGATCTCCATCTCGCGGAACAACTCCGAAACATGGCAGACTTACACATGCGTAATCAGAGGCGCATTATTCTGCCCCACCAGTACGACTAGGCCACAAGCGGGGAAGTCTCATTGTTAAACCATGGCAGTCTGTTCCTATTTCGACCAATGTCCGCTTTGCGAAAGATATTCCCATTCTGCAACTTCTAACTCAGGTCATCAAAGATGGAATTTGACTTTCTCATAACCCCGACGCCGTGGACATGATTGAAATTTCATGCTGGGTCAAATCGGAATATCAACAACACTGCTTGCAGCATGCGACTCAGCCACTCCTTTTGGTCATCGATGGTTTGCCCGGCGATTCCCTGTTCTCTAAACGGTCTGCCTACCAATCCATAAACCTACACACACACACACACACACACACACACACACACACACACACACACACACACACACACACACACACACACACACACACACACACACACACACACACACACACACACACACACACACACACACACACACACACACACACACACACACACACACACACACACACACACACACACACACACACACACACACACACACACACACACACACACACACACACACACACACACACACACACACACACACACACACACACACACACACACACACACACACACACACACACACACACACACACACACACACACACACACACACACACACACACACACACACACACACACACACACACACACACACACACACCACACACACACACACACACACACACACACACACACACACACACACACACACACACACACACACACACACACACACACACACACACACACACACACACACACACACACACACACACACACACACACACACACACACACACACACACACACACACACACACACACACACACACACACACACACACACACACACACACACACACACACACACACACACACACACACACACACACACACACACACACACACACACACACACACACACACACACACACACACACACACACACACACACACACACACACACACACACACACACACACACACACACACACACACACACACACACACACACACACACACACACACACACACACACACACACACACACACACACACACACACACACACACACACACACACACACACACACACACACACACACACACACACACACACACACACACACACACACACACACACACACACACACACACACACACACACACACACACACACACACACACACACACACACACACACACACACACACACACACACACACACACACACACACACACACACACACACACACACACACACACACACACACACACACACACACACACACACACACACACACACACACACACACACACACACACACACACACACACACACACACACACACACACACACACACACACACACACACACACACACACACACACACACACACACACACACACACACACACACACACACACACACACACACACACACACACACACACACACACACACACACACACACACACACACACACACACACACACACACACACACACACACACACACACACACACACACACACACACACACACACACACACACACACACACACACACACACACACACACACACACACACACACACACACACACACACACACACACACACACACACACACACACACACACACACACACACACACACACACACACACACACACACACACACACACACACACACACACACACACACACACACACACACACACACACACACACACACACACACACACACACACACACACACACACACACACACACACACACACACACACACACACACACACACACACACACACACACACACACACACACACACACACACACACACACACACACACACACACACACACACACACACACACACACACACACACACACACACACACACACACACACACACACACACACACACACACACACACACACACACACACACACACACACACACACACACACACACACACACACACACACACACACACACACACACACACACACACACACACACACACACACACACACACACACACACACACACACACACACACACACACACACACACACACACACACACACACACACACACACACACACACACACACACACACACACACACACACACACACACACACACACACACACACACACACACACACACACACACACACACACACACACACACACACACACACACACACACACACACACACACACACACACACACACACACACACACACACACACACACACACACACACACACACACACACACACACACACACACACACACACACACACACACACACACACACACACACACACACACACACACACACACACACACACACACACACACACACACACACACACACACACACACACACACACACACACACACACACACACACACACACACACACACACACACACACACACACACACACACACACACACACACACACACACACACACACACACACACACACACACACACACACACACACACACACACACACACACACACACCACACACACACACACACACACACACACACACACACACACACACACACACACACACACACACACACACACACACACACACACACACACACACACACACACACACACACACACACACACACACACACACACACACACACACACACACACACACACACACACACACACACACACACACACACACACACACACACACACACACACACACACACACACACACACACACACACACACACACACACACACACACACACACACACACACACACACACACACACACACACACACACACACACACACACACACACACACACACACACACACACACACACACACACACACACACACACACACACACACACACACACACACACACACACACACACACACACACACACACACACACACACACACACACACACACACACACACACACACACACACACACACACACACACACACACACACACACACACACACACACACACACACACACACACACACACACACACACACACACACACACACACACACACACACACACACACACACACACACACACACACACACACACACACACACACACACACACACA